>LR990871.1:13422807-13653561 GCA_905163395.2 Endotricha flammealis
CGTCACATGGGTCCGGCGGGCGCGCGGGTCCCTCGCACCGCACACCTGCCCGCGCGAAACTGAGCACTCGCCACCGTTGAGAATATTATGTGCCGAAATAGCCGTCCGTTAATAGAGCGGCCGTGAACTGGATATAGGGTGCGCTCTGGGCGCGGGTCCGGCGCGGTCGGCGGCTGCGCGCTACTGCCGAGCGCGCCCGCCGTAAACAAACACGCCGCCCACCGGCCGCCCGAGCGTGCGCCCGCCCTGCGCGTGCGCCGCCCGGCCTTCCTTGACCTATGCGGTGACATGCCCTAGCATCTATGATTGATGATGGTCATGGCGCGTCACTCAGTTCGTCCTTGGGATCATCAGATGCAGATTTGCAACTTAGAAGGTTGATTAAGTCAGTCGTGTATAGTTTGCATCGTGCTGCAGCATAGCTATTAATTAAATCATTCGCACGGTATTCATTTCGTAGAGAAAATGTTGCAAGCGATAAGAACAGATCAGTATGACCAACTATTTTCTACAGCGGTCTTAAAATAGCTAATTGTTTTTGTTGAAATTCTTTCCCCATGAGTAGACACGAAGCGTGATATTGAAAGGGAACGTTTGCTGTGTTCAACTTGGTTTAAATTCAGACACCCAAGAGCTGTCCATTGAGGTGGTCATAATATAGAATTCTGTTTTCACGTAAAACTTCAAAGAGAATTTCGTTTTCTAGATCGAGGTGCGAGTCTCCCAGGCAGACAGGCAGTGTAGTAGCGAAAGACCGAAGCGGTCTAGCTACAAATATCCATACAACAAAGAAGAAAAATACCACAGGGAGAGGAAAGCCGAAGAGAAAGAAAAAAGTATATTTATAATTGGACATTACCACGTGGTGTCAACAATGTATGCCTCTGACGATAGATCACGGGATGCGTCGACCCTTGCGTCTATAGAAGAATTATGAACACAAAGGCATTTGGCTTCGTCTCGTTATTTTGTTTATTTATTCAATACTAGCGTCCCGTCCCAGCTTCGCACGGATTTTACTACAGATCGAAGGAAGAAGGAAGAAGGAAGGAAGGAAGGAGGGAAGGAAGGAAGGAAGAATATAGCCTATGTTACACGGGGGTATTGCACATTCCCAACGGTGAATGAATTTTAGAAAAAAATGAACAAAAAATTAATAATTAATATAAAAACAAATTACAAACACTCTTACTACAAAAATGCTATTATTCAGTGAGGGAGTTTTTGTCCGACGGGAACCCAAAGAAATATGTAGATTATATCACTTCTTAGAATGCTAATAACTTTTTAATGTATCATAATTCATAACTTTTATGTATAATAATTTGCAATGCTTACTGTACTATATTGCTATACCCTACCAGGGTCCATGTTTTTACAAATAAGTACAATAGTTGTTAAGTCCTATCTGTAACTTATGTTAATTGTATTGTAAACATGTGCAATAATAAATAAATAAATAAATAAATAAATAAATAAATAAATAAATAAATCGGTTCAGTAGTTTTTGAGTTTATTCGTAACAAACATAAATACAAATATTTTCTTTTTATAATATTGGTATAGACAATTTAATATCTAATTACAAATTTTACTTTTATCCATTCACTAATAAACTTTAAAGAGGTTATTATTAATATATAAGCTGTTGCCCACGGCTTCGCCCGCGTAGGAACAGGGACGTGTGGATGAGAAACATATTCATTCAACCGATTTTTTGCGATTATTTGCAAATCCGACTACGGCCTAACGGCCCTGATCGACGTACGAGGCTATGAGCCTATAACGCGGTTTTAAAGGACGACGGTTTCACTCGCGGCTCGTTAGTGCTGATCGACTAGCGAGCAAAACAGTCGCGCCTGAATGAGAGATAACACGTCTTGTTCCGAGTCTGAAGCTTTGTGTATCTCGCCATCTCGTTTTTACATGACGAGCCGAGTAAAAAATATAGCAAACGTGACAAGCCGCGAGCGAGGCTCGTCGGTGTTTAAAAACGCGGTTTTGCAGTGATATACCGCCGAGCTTTACCATAAAACCGCGGTTTTACTCGCTCGTCAATCAGGACCTTTAGTGTTATAAAACTCTACAAAGACCTTTGACAAATTGTAAACGTACAATATTATCGCAACAAACGATTCATTGTAAGGACTGCGGTTTGGAACTCTCTACCGGAATCATTATTTCACAGCGATGCTTATTATCAGGCAAGCTGTGGTCTAATGCAAACCTATTTAATATAAAAAAAAAATGTTTAGAAATATATTAAATGTCTAAAAGTATCGTGTACCAAGTTTGTAAAACCAACATTATGTTTGAGAGCGTGCGCACGAATAATATCCTTCAATAACAAAGCTTACAATAACATTAGAGTTACGTGGACTAGCAACAGAGCGGGCTGACAACAAAATTAACAACTCATTAAACAATAATACATAATTACATCATGAACGCCGCAAATAATAGTTGCCGCAGAGTAAAACGTGGTAGAACTCGCATTTTGCATAATAATTATACACTCGAGACCAATGAATGCGGGTCACCCCTTCATGGGGTCACCTAAAGAAACCTATAAATGTCGGAACCTAACTTAATAAAATAAACAGTGTTTAATAGACAATATAATACGGTTAAATAAAAGTAATAAAAATTTATAAGTCAACACATTTTATTATAAAAACTACCTAAAAAAAAATTGGAAACATGATATTTTTGTTGTACAAAAACTTATAGGTTTCTTTATGTGACCAGCATCCATTGCTCTCGAGTGTATTACACTTTTTTGTCAAAGTCAAATACGTATGCCTAAATTTTTAAAACGTTTATTTTAATTATACATCACAAAAAAAAAATACCACGAGAAAGCGAGATACACACAAACAAAGTCACGGGTTAAACCTAACCCGTAGCTGCGTGGCTACGAAAAGCCTACACGGTCTAAACGCGTAGGTCTACGTTGAAATGCTCCTATCGTAGAATTGTCGTAGATGTGTGCTACGCGAGTTATTCGAAATGGAACGTCCCACAGAAAATCGACGTGAAGCAGCTTAGCGTTTCGTTAAATTGTTGTTGATGTTTATAAAAATAAAATAAATTATTTTGCAAGTAGATTTGCAGTAAATTATTTTGCACGTCAGATAAAAAAAAACTATTAGTACTTTGAAGAAGTGTCGCAACAAACTCAACAGATAGCCTTATTTGAAAGCCAGTATAACATAAAAGTATTTTAAAGTTTTTTATACATTGCAAAATAATTTGGATTTTTAGGCAAACTCCACTTGGCTGTGATAAAAAAATGAATTTCTGTGTGTTTTAACGTTTGATTCATAGTATTGATAGTGTAATGTGAAGCAAACATTGTCTAAAGTGCATAGATGATTGCAGTTCATGATCAGGAACTTTTAAAAGTGCATAATCGTGTTGACTTCAAAATCCGTCTTTTCTGAAGAAATTTTGTTATCGCATCTTTCTTCGTGCGTCTTGACTTAGAGACTGTATACTGAGTCGAGATAGCATGAATACGCTGCTTTGAATTTATGTACACAAGTATAACTTGAAGATGACACAATGGAATCTTCGTCTGAAGTCCGATTGCCAAACGAAAGAAAAAAAAGAATAAGTTTAGAGTGCATTGGAGTGGAGCAAATTACTGTGACCACAAATTTTTATTCATAGGCGGCGATAATCATTTCCCATCAGGTACCTACGCCGCCGTTTGCTTGTTTTTATGTCGTACGGCAAGCAAAAACTCAAGCGGGCCATCAGTAGGAAACATTGGAAACATGAAGGAGGTTACCAATGCGTTACTGCGGCTAACATAGATAAAAGCAATTGGAAAAAAGATCTTCGGTCCAGCTGGACCATTTCCTATAATGTTCACTTCTCATGCTCAGAAAATGCTTATTTGAGCAGGATATAGGCTGCACAAAATCGAATTTTGTGCACAAGGGCAAAAACGTATCTACTCATAAATGTATCTATATTAAGGCAAAGGAAATGAGCCATACAGCCAAACACAATAAAAAGTTCAGAGATAGAATTTGTTTTTTTTATAATATTTACTTTAATTTATTTGCCTTAAGTGTTTTTTAAGTCATAAAAGATATTAAAATTTAAATTAAAGTACGGTAGGTTATTTAATTAATTTAAGAAAATTATTTTATTACAAAATTAATTTAATAGTAGACTGTATAGGTCTATAGCCCAAGTTGTTTATTAGTGCGTTTATTAATTTATTTCCTCGCAATCGAAGTGAAAAGCAGAGTTTATAACTCGTCCACAAAACCATTTTTATCCTCGACATTACTATCAGCCCTCGCCTTCGGCTCGGGCCGCTAAAAGTCTCGGATAGAAATGATTCGTTTTGTGCACTTGTTGTAAAATCTACTAATAATAGACGTAGGTATTATTATTACGGGGTGGGGAGTTGGGATACCTCCACGCGGTCCACCCTGGTAACGTCGGCGAGTAATTCCTTAGTTTCTGGACCCAACTCTGGAATTACTTGCCGACGGCCAAATTCCCGACGCGGTGGGTCTGCTCCCCGTGCTCCTACCTTGGATGGAGTACGTGGGATGCGGACAAATCCGCTCCCCCTTGCATCCGTACTGGTGCTGGGGGTGGAGCGACTGAGGAGACAACCTCGTTAAAAAACAAGAGGTGGAGCCGGCCGCGCTTGGCTCGGCCGGCTGTATGATGAGCGGTGGTGGACTCGTTCGCTCGCTGATCCTCCCCAAAAGCGTCTTCGCCCCGACTGGTGTCCGGGCCTACTCCACCCGTTGATACCGGGGGCGACCTCCGTATGGTGGAACGCGGAGGCCCTGCAGACACTGGGTCTCGCCAACCCAGACACTGCGGGGGGCGTTAAGGGTTGGGTCACATGGGCGAATGAGACCATCCTGGAAGAGGGAGTGCGCGGTGGCGCAAAGTGTCACAGAGTCCACTAAGTACGTAGTGGACGCTGTGGCACTTGGAGTGGCGCAGGAGGCGCGGTGGAGGAAGAAAACCTCGTTAAAAAATTGAAGAAGAGGGGCCGGCGGCTCGCTGAGCCCGGCCAGCGGTCGCACGTTGTTGCGACCGCAGAGATGGAGGGGACCCTTGCCCAGCCGAGACGGCGAGCCGGGGAAGGCCCGTCGTCTTGAGGGGGCAATGGTCCTCGGTGTCGGCAGTGCACCTGGATGCGGTGTGCTGCTGACGGGGCGTTCCGGGGAGAGCGGGTCCGGCCAGTTTAACTTTGGCCGGACGGCCCTGGCGGGGTCGCGGATGTATCACAGTACCCGTGGCCCCGTCACTTAGGGGGCGAGTGGCATCCCGTCAGTTTTTTAGTGGTAAGTCCCACAGTCCCCACCGCATATTCCCCGGGCGGTGGGGCTGCTGCAAAGCATTTTTCTGACGATAATATAAAAAAAAAAAAAAAAAAAAGGTATTATTATTACTAAAGTTTTTTAAAATAGCAAGTGCTAACTGCTAAGTTTCTTGACAGTCCTTCCGCCTGATCTAGTGGTAGGAATAAAGCATGATAAAAGTGACAATTTTAAAGTATTTTTGCAATAAAGGCCTTATTTTGAATTAAAAATAAAAGTATGAAGACTTGGACAATAACATAGACATACAAAAACCAAGTAGACTGGCCGCGCAGTTAACAAATCATTCGATAGAAAAAGTGTAAAACAATTGTAAACGTATTATAAACATTCTCAGGATTTACACTAATCTTGTATTATGGTTGGAGAAAAAAAAAACCCACACACAGCGATGCATCAGACAGCATTTTATTGCCGTACTAAATCAATAAAATTACGGGCACTCTCATAGTGGAAAAGTCTCGATATTGCACCGCACATAATACAAGCGGCCACTTATAAAATGCTCGGTTTAAAAATAAAATTTCACGACATAAACAAAATAACCTTACGCATTTAAGACTACTAACGCCATCTAGCGTGTGTGTAGTGAACTTGGAAAATTGGGAGAGCGCCAATATTTATGATTTCAGAATCGGGTTTGTATTTGTATTGCTTTTTGTTCGTGATATTGTCGATAGATGGCTGAGAGAAAATTGATGATAGATCAATTTTTGTCTTTACCTTTCTCTCGTATCTCCTAAATATTATTTTTTAACATTATGGACAACGCTTTTTGGATTCTTCTTAAAATAAATTAGTAAAATATGAGAAACTTGCAAAAATGATATGTAGGTACCTAACAAAAAAAGAACAAAAAAAAGTCGTAGACCTTTATTGAGATATAACGGTCATCCATCATCTCAATTCAATACATAATTATAAGTAAAAAATATATATTTAAAAACAAGCTTTTATTTAATTGCGCTAAAAAGAATAAAATAAACTTTTCTTTTAAAATTTTAACTATCAACTTAAAACGTCATTAAACAATTTATATGACATAAAAGCTTGTCGCGAGATTTAATTACTAACATTTACTCGTAGTACGAATAAATGTTAGTTCGATAATTACTAACATTTACTCGTAGTACGAATAAATGTTAGTTCGATAATTAAATCTCGCGACAAGCTTTTATGTCATATAAATTGTTTAATGACGTTTTAAGTTGATAGTTAAAATTTTAAAAGAAAAGTTTATTTTATTCTTTTTAGCGCAATTAAATAAAAGCTTGTTTTTAAATATACATTTTTTACTTTTAATTTATTTTTTACTTTTTAGTTATCACTGGACAGGTTTCGCAGTGCCATCTATTGTCGAGAGGCGGTACTAGTCTAATGAATTTATTTGTTATATATAACTAGCACCAGCAATTTGAATACCTATATAATTTCCTGATTTTACTACAGTCACCCTGCGACAAACTAAACGGGTTTATGTACCCATCAAAAATAAAATACCGACCAAGGGCAAGTAGAACTCGCGCGTGAGGGTTCATTCCCATAATCATACTAGTCATACTAATATTATAAATGAGAAAGTAAGTTTCTTTGTTTGTTATTCCTTCACGGCTTGACTAATTAGTTGATTATTATGAAAAGTTGTATATGTCAGGGGTACAGAGCCCAACGTAGGCTACCTTTTTACCCGTGAAAGTATGTCAATCCAAAGGGAAAATATTTTTTCTACTATATGCTGTATGGGATGCTATCGGCCAACAGATGGCGCCACAAGTCGCGCTATGGGTTGTTTTGTTGTCAAATGAGATCTATGTCATAAAATTAACGCGAGCGAAGCCGCGAGGAAAAGCTAGTAATAGATAAAATACATTTTAATTCATAACCGGTATAAAAAGAGCCATGTACCAATGTAAAATGTACCAATGATAGGGTCACATTATATTGGTTGTTTAAAGAAGAAGAAGTAACTACAAATTTACGATTTTCAGATTTATTCCTGTACTTGTACTACATCATCTTGCTTCTTGCCAAATTTCATGATTCTAGGACAACCGGAAGTACCCTATAGGTTTTTGGTCGGAACTGTTTTGTACGAAAAACGGAACACAAACGGCTGTATCGTAATTTTGTTATCATAATATTGTATTGTCATCTGATCTACAGTTTTAAGCAAAATTTCAGCTCAATCGGTCTTCGGGAAGTGGTTCAAATTTACGTTCCAAGATTCCACCCTTACATACATACAGGTCAAGTTAAATAAAAGCTTTTAAAATTAAAAGTAAAAAAATATATTTAAAAACAAGCTTTTATTTAATTGCGCTAAAAAGAATAAAATAAACTTTTCTTTTAAAATTTTAACTATCAACTTATAACGTCATTACACAATTTATATGACATAAAAGCTTGTCGCGAGATTTAATTACTAACATTTACTCGTAGTACGAATAAATGTTAGTTCGATAATTATGTTTTCCTAAACAGGTAAATCTCGCGACAAGCTTTTATGTCATATAAATTGTGTAATGACGTTATAAGTTGATAGTTAAAATTTTAAAAGAAAAGTTTATTTTATTATTTTTAGCGCAATTAAATAAAAGCTTGTTTTTAAATATATTTTTTTACTTTTAATTTATTTTTTACTTTTTAGTTATCACTGGACAGGTTTCGCAGTGCCATCTATTGTCGAGGGGCGGTACTTGTCTAATGAATTTATTTGTTACTAGCGAAACCCGCGCAACTTTGTTTGCGTGTATCCCGCTTTCCCGTGGGAATTTTTAAATTTTTCTCTCCGTAAGAACCATAATCGTACTTCAAGGAATATTCTAAAAAAAAAATCAGCCAAATCGGTCAAGCCGTTTTCATGTTATGTCGTGACAACGGAAAACGGGTTTCATTTTTATATATATAGATAGATAACTAGCACCAGCAATTTGAATACCTATATAATTTCCTGATTTTACTACAGTCACCCTGCGACAAACTAAACGGGTTTATGTACCCATCAAAAATAAAATACCGACCAAGGGCAAGTAGAACTCGCGCATGAGGGTTCCTTCCCATAATCATACTAGTCATCATCATCATCATCATATCAACCCATAATCATCCCACTGCTGGTCTCAGGTCTCCCTTCAATCGAAGGTGATTAGAGCGTACTCTGCCACGCTGCTCCAATGCGGATTGGCAGAGGTCGGTGTTTTCAAACCGCCCTAAGGCCACCGACTTGGCTTAACGACTGTCATCTATCGACAACAGCCGGGACCGACGGCTTAACGTGCCCTCCGAAGCACGAAGAAGCTCGAGATAACGAAACCCATCCAAACGCTGGCTAGGGTCACCGTCGCTTAACTTGTGTGTTCATATTAGAGTGTGACACACAGCGACGCCATCGAGCTCCTCATACTAGTCATACTATCATACTAATATTATAAATGAGAAAGTGAGTTTGTTTGTTTGTTATTCCTTCACGGCTTGACTAATCAGTTGATCATTATGAAAATTTGTATATGTCAGGGGTACAGAGCCCAACATAGGCTACCTTTTTACCCGTGAAAGTATGTCAATCCAAAGGGAAAATATTTTTTCTACTATAAAGGGCGCTGTATGGGATGCTATCGGCCAACAGATGGCGCCACAAGTCGCGCTATGGGTTGTTTTGTTGTCAAACGAGATCTATGTCATAAAATTAACGCGAGCGAAGCCGCGAGGAAAAGCTAGTAATAGATAAAATACATTTTAATTCATAACCGGTATAAAAGAGCCATGTACCAATGTAAAATGTACCAAGGGTAGGGTCACATTATATTGGTTGTTTAAAGAAGAAGAAGTAACTACAAATTTACGATTTTCAGATTTATTCCTGTACTTGTACTACATCATCTTGCTTCTTGCCAAATTTCATGATTCTAGGACAACCGGAAGTACCCTATAGGTTTTTGGTCGGAACTGTTTTATACGAAAAACGGAACACAAAAGGCTGTATCGTAATTTTGTTATCATAATATTGTATTGTCATCTGATCTACAGTTTTAAGCAAAATTTCAGCTCAATCGGTCTACGGGAAGTGGTTCAAATTTTCGTTCCAAGATTCCACCCTTACATACATACATACATACATTCATACATACATACATACATACAGGTCAAGTTAAATAAAAGCTTTTAAAAAGAAAAATCCTAACTGTCTGATCATTGCCCTGCACAAAATACACCCTAATCCTTAGACCTAGAGCATGCCTAGAGCTAAAATTTTCCAAGAATACAAGAGTACCTATCCTTTAATATTTTTTTATTTTAAAGACGACATTTTTCGAAATTTCCCGGGTTTCTCTAGCTTATGATATAAAAAGTATAAAACAAACATAGCTAGTATATAAAACAAACAAATTTTAAAACATTGATTCACTATTATAATGAATCACATGATTATGATTTTGACGCATGTCCGTCCATTGTATCTACGACGTGTTGCGAATGTGACCCAATTTTTATATAATATTCAATGGACACCGGATTGTAACAAACAATAGTTTATGACAACAATAACATTTTTGCATATGATTATCAAACTATAAGGCACTTGTCCACGCACGTTTTTTCGTCGTAAAAATGTATGGTTAAAGGACGACTCAGGCTAAACTGTGTCAGTAAGCAGAACACACGCAGACGAATTTGCGCGGGTTTCTGTAGTTCAAAATATATCGAATCCGACGCGGACACTCGGACCCGACACAGTCTAGCGTGTGTTGTCATTCCACCGTAGATTTTTATAACGAAAAAACGTGTGTGGACTTATTGTCTATATTGTACTAGCTCATCTATGTCACTGTCTCATCATGTCATTTTGAAATTCAAAGAATACTCCAGTCAAAAAAAAAATCTTGGCTGTTTTTTAACTTACTTTGGAACCTCGTTGTGTGAATTGTGTAAAATTTACTGTTATTATTAAATAAAGGATAGTCTACACAAAGGACACCTATTATTCCATCTTCTTCTTCGTCGCTGCACTCTTGAAAGAGTGGTCGTGGTCGTCGATATTACTCCATACTAATATTATAGTTTGTAACGAATAAACTCAAGAACTACTAAAACAATTTGAAATTTTATTTCACCGTTGGAAAGCTTCACTATTCGAGGGTGACAGGTTATTATATTATATTTAAAAAGAAATAGGGATCTTTACATAAACCTTGAGTGCGAAGCTGGGACGGGGCGCTGGCGTAACATAAAATATCATTTGCTATATTTCCCTCATTGATGCTTTAAAAATACTCGCGTACTTAATGAACGTTGAATACATTTAATTTGGCGAAGTTCGTTGGTCTTGAGGTCGTTAGCTTTTACGTTAAAATACACATAATTAATCTAAATCATCAAACGCTCATCTAGTTTTAAAGAAAGAAAAAACTAGACAAAACATGGTAGTACAATCAAAGTAGGTACTCAATTTACATACAAGCTTTTATCTTTTTCAACCATCATTTCTACCACTGCAGGGTTAATATTGGTGCTAATTCTGTTGTACATTTAACTAGACTAAACTAATTTTGACAGGACTAGAAGTGTTCCTATCCCTGTCACTAATTGTAAACCAAGGAAGGACAACAACACCTTTGGTCCTGTCAAAATAACTTTAGTTAAATGTACAATAGAATTAGCACCTTTGTCAATCATCATTTCTAGCACACTGTATGGTTATAGAACCTCTTTTCCCTTTTAAAAGTGATGATTCAAAAGGGCTTGAATAAAAATGTATTGAGTTTCACTAGACTCCTTCGAAAAACCTAGATCTTCTTCTGGTTTAAACCACCCTAACCCAAGGTACAAAGCTAGCTTATAATCTATGACATTTACCCTCAGGATATTGCAAGTTCGGTGGTCTTTCTCAGGTGAAACTCTTATTTCTTGAATAGATTGGCGATCATCATAGACGTTAATTTTGTCGACTGTCATTGCAAGGAATAAAGATCTAGAGCTAATTTCAAATCTTACTCGTTTTCTTTCGTCATTTCTTTTACCAGGTCATTTTGCTTTTGTTTCTGAAACGTTAGTCTTATAGAGTAGATTAATTACTCAAATTTTTTATCATTACACTCTGACTAGAGACCTACTTTCTATATAAACGTATTCAATCATTTGAATCTCATTTTGTTTTAATTTGGCCATTATAAGACGACTTATTATCTCATTATTATTTTGACAACATTATATTGTCTTTCATTGGCAACATCAGCAACTGTGTCTACGTCATTGAAGTTGTATAAAACGCGCCTGCGGTTATCAGAATCAGTGCCACAACATTAAACACCTAATTTCCGCTCGATGTTACTCATCGGTTTATTTTTATATATTTTTTATATATCCACGATGGATTGTTGCTTTGCCAAAGAATTTCTAGTAAAACAGTTTTCAAGTATATTAAACCCGACGTTGATAGGTGTTAATTTATTAAACACGCGTCTCATTGAGAAACAAACAATATTTTAATATCTTTCAATATTTGCTACACATTTTGTCAAATTAAAATAAAATAGAAATTACTGTTTCATCGATGGTTTCATCGGTAGAAATCAGCGGTATAATCATGATAAAAACTGAAAAATATCCTTCATTCCACTTGGATCTATTATTTGATCCCTCATCTTTAAATTCAAACAGCAGTATGATCATAAACATTAATTTTGTGAATTCGCGCACATCGACTGAATCTCTTCAAAAAATTATATCTACAAAACAACTAAGCGGTAGCTGTTCTAGGCTTATTAAATAAATTATATTGCATCCATAGCCTTTCAGAAATCATTTTTCGACAGTCAAGAGTGATTTTCCTCACCGATGTTAAAAGTAGATATCTGCTGGCAGTGGATAGAGAAGTGCATAATGTGGTATTAGATATATAGAAAGGTAATAATTCATTAATTAAGTACCAGTTTTCTCGTCTAAAACGTTAACAAAGCTAAGCAATAGCAACTCATTATTTGTGTTGCTACGAGAAGTTAAACTTACGACGGCATTTCTGTGTCTTGGACTCAGCTTGCTTCATCAGATTCAGACGGGGTGACATCATGTCTGACTAAAATATAAACTGGATCTTTTTCTTTTGTTTCCCAAATATTTGAAACTTGGGCATTATTTATAAACATTATTGTCTGATGTTCACACTTTGACTAGAGAGAGTGCCTATGTTTGGAGTCTCAAACGATTTAATTTCTTTCTTTCTTGGTTTTTTCTTCAGCTTCTCCTGTTTCACGTCTCCCTGCTCTATTTTGTAATAATGAAGTCAATTATTCAAACATATCTCATTTGGTTTATGAATCAGTATCACGAAATCAACTACATTTACTAACATCACCCACGTTCTTACGAAATGTATCCATAATACATTGATTTATGTGCTTGATTATTATTAAACTGATTTCTTGCTCGCATCCAACATTATATATCATATTTTAATCCCTTCAAATCTTATCCAGAATCGTTTACTGATCTTGTGCAATGATGATCGCAGGAATTTCAAATTTTCACACGTACACTCACAAATGTTATGATTCAATCCAGCTTGTGATATACATATATTCTTCTTCATCACCTGCTCATTGACACTTAATACCAGATTATTAACTTTGTTTAGAGTTTTTCGTTTTCGTTCATACACATTAATTTCGTCATTGCTAATATAAATGCGCCTATCTGACAGGGAATCTTTAAGTGACTAACTCCTAATCGACATTATTATCATCATCATATCAACCCATATTCATCCCAATGCGCTCCCTTCAATCGAAGGGGATTAAAGCATACTCTGCCACGCTGCTCCAATGCGGATTGGCAGAGGTCAGTGTTTTCAAGCCACTTGTAGGCCACCGACTTGGCTCCATCGATAACAGCCGGGACCGACGGCGACGGCTTAAAATGCCCTTCGACGCACGGATAAATCTATACCTTTAAATAAATCAAACAACCCAATAAACAAATCACCTTCAGAAACGAAGTCAAAACACGTCCAGTCAATTAACAAAACGGGCAACCGAGGATAGCTGTCAAAACTTTTCACGGCAAACCGTCATAGTTCGCTGTATTTGACGTGTATGTACGTCTGGTGTGCGTGCATATCGCCTCGACTACGAGACGTCCAAATTACACTGTATATCGCTTCGAAACCGCCACAGGCGCCCTTGTTCTGTCTAGGTCGAGCTAACGCGGTTTTCACATTGGTTCGAGCCACGCAATAATAATAATACCCTTTATTCCATTTTCATAACAGGATGAAAGAAGAATTTTCTTCACTGTTTCGTAACTATGGCGTTATGAAAGCAGAATAATTTTTCCACTTTCATCTACCAAAACAATAATACGCGCCAAAATTTGGACTCATAGTTTATTTAAAACAATTGAAAATCGATTGTCGTCGTCATTGTCGTCTGAGTAATAACTATCCCTCTTATTAATAAACAAAGATTAGGCTAAGAAAAATTAAATGTAGTTGGAAAGTGACAAAACAAGTATTAGTTAAACCTTGGCTAATCTTTGTTTATTAATAAGAGGGAACGAGCCTAGAGTTTCGAACTTCGTTTTACGTGCCTCAGCCGTGTTGGCTTATAGTACGTAGTACTATTATCTATTCTACAGTCAAAAGAAGATAAGGGCCAGTTAGCACTATTTAACAATCACAATTTTTATTTAACAATCACAATTTTTATTTAACATTCACAATAATGTTACAAGTTGATGTAGTACCTAATTTTTCTAGTGTGAAATTGATTTAAAATCAAAAGTATTCACCAAATATTTTTTTATCGTTTGTTAAAGACACTCACTTGTTGCCCTTGTTTTGTTTTGACTAATAAACATAATACAGTGTAGATTTGGTTACCTAAAAAATTACACTGATAAAAACGCTTGGTCACTTGTGGAATTAATAATGAAATGACTCAAATAATCAATAACAGACACAAATTATAATTTTAGCGTGTCATTCTTTACACACTTATAACCAATCTATACTAATTTAATATGATTATTTATTTAATAAAAATAATAATAACATTAACACATTGACAACGCTTTTCGTCGCGGGCGCAGTTCGAACACGAAACTTGTATTTTAGTCGACGACCCCCGTCGCGTAACCCAGACCAATGTGATATCCGTCCAAGAAACGACATTGAACTTATACTAAAATAAAAAGCAATTATTAAATTCTTATATAGAACACTTTATAAGACGAGAATGCTTATTTTTTCATGTAAATATTTACAAATAAATGTATATCCCTTTGATGTTCCATCTCGACAGACGGATCTTGTTTTGATACTGGTTAAATAACTTTAACATAAAGTACATTAAATAAAATCAAAACAAAAACCTGTCGGTATATTTATTTACAAGTGGAAGCCATCTTGTTTTATATAAATTAATATTTAAAGAAACTAACATGATTTCTACAAACGTATTTTAAAGTTAATGACACATCTACATTGTCTATTTAAAAATGAGAGATTTGTAATGAATTCAGTTTTAAAATATGTTTGCGCAACGGTAAAGCTGGCTATACTTTATTCCATTTACAGCTTCACTTATGTAAACACTTGTATCTATTATCTGAATCGTATGAAAAAATGCGTGTGTAAAAAAAAAAATTTTTGCATAATTAAAATGTTCATTTGTAAGATAAAGGACCACTTCCGAATAACTTATTCCTCAAACATACTGACTGTTTTTGTGTAGAGCCGTGGTTATATTTTCAAACTTTGAACGCTATCCCGTGCCACAGAGTTGACAAAGTGTTTACTTAGATAAAGCTGTACATAGCGCCGGCTTCAAGATTCTACTTACTATGATGGCCCACTACCACCTCTACACAATGGTCCTTTATCCATCACGATAGAATAGACCATCATGTAGAGGAGCCATTAGGGTCGATCTAGACGACTGGAACAGTCAGGATGTAATGCTTCAAGCTGCGACTGGACCATTAAAAAATTCTAAATCTATGGACTGGACAATGAACACAGACTTCTACATACACACGGACCGCTCGAGCAGTTCAACTGCTTTGAACGGTCGTGCGATCAAAGCTTCAAGCTGTTGACTATGACTGCAAGAGCGGTCCATGTATTCAATCATGTCCATGTTAATCAATAGCTTACTCGAGCACTCCGTCTGTCTACTCTTAGATTTAATAAAAAATACTTACAGGCACTATTATTGTAATTGACAGTATTCTCCACTTGTATGCCCATGTTTTTAGCGATATGTCACATCATCGTACCTTTCACATCACCTGGCGATCTGATCACCATTAACTAATCACATTATCACATCACTTCACTTTAATGATTCACACTTTGTGAAACTTTAATTAACTTCATTTTTTTTAAACAAAAAAAAGTTTTTATTTTTTAAATTAGATATAAGACAGCAGTTTTAGTTATACTGTCAAACGGTAGAAACTGGAATGTTATAGCACGGGTGCGCACGCGCAGATAGACACGCGTGCTCTTTCCAACGTCAGCGGCATATCACTGGACGCCATCTGTAACGGAAAAGAAGTTTCCTTTTATTTTTACACATCATTTTCACGACGGAACAAATCTGAGAATGCGGAATAGACCATTGGGAATCAAAAACGAAATTGGGTCATAAAAGTGACCAGAGATCAGAGTTTTTAATAAAAATATCAACAATCCTATGTTAATCTTGATAATAGATACGTTTGTCTTATGAATAATGACATTAAAATAGTATAGCTTAGTGAAAAAATAAACACGGTTACATATTATGTAAATATTTTCCCTTTTATAAGACATTTTCCCTTTTATAAGACACTATACGTCTTTGCCTGACGTTTAAATCTGCCATAATGTGTTCTTTGTTTAGGACCACACAATATTTTGATAAGCTTCAGATAGCTTAACCGATAGAAAAATAGAATATTTATTTACCAACAGCTACATACAATAAATTTTAACAATAATGAATTATACACAATTCCATTTGACATTAGCACGTAACTATCAGATTAGTTGACCAAAGGCGTACAAAACTAGTTAATTTATCTAATACAGAAACGCTAAAATATTCTAGACCTCGTGGCAGGCCATTTTACATACTAGAATAATTAAAATGTAAAATGCAGATCATTATTTAAATTGATGAAATCTGAGTTTTAACAACCAAAATAGTGTTTGTGAAACTATATTGACATTTATGCAGTGCTAGTCAGTTACACCGAAGTTACTTTTTGACTTATGGCCAATGAACCAGGTGTGTTTCGAAAGAGCTTGTAATAGGCCCTTTTGGAATTAAAATATTTAGAATTTTAATAAAAATAAACACAATAGCGTCATCGACTAAATAACACAAGAAAACTATAAATCGAGCATTGCCACCGTGGCCGTTCAAGAGTTCTAAGAGTGTTTCCACCAGCAAAGACAATAGGATCTATCTACATCTAAATTCAGACAACCAACATTACATACTATAAAAACACAATAATCATAATCAGTAGTCATCTAAAATTCTGAATAAAAATAAATATTGTTATTTTTTTAGTTATGTATTTTAGCACAGAATAAAATAAGGGTCTTTCTAGATATCTTTTCTTTTTGTTTCCTTTAACTATAAAACACATCTCTTTTGAATTTTCAAAAAACAAAAGATAAAATTATGGTGACCACAATTTTTTATCATAAAAATAATCTCCTGAAGTTTTAACAAAAAGAGCTAGTCTTTAGATTTCCTATCGGGATGTATATGACGTTTAAATGACATACCTATAGAGACTCTAAATTATGTCAGCCAGCACAGCACATCTATTACAAATTGAGAAGAAAAAATATTGTCGTAGAATCGGGGCCGACGGAAGCTCAGCTTCGCACAACTATGTGGCCGTCAGTTGACATGAAAAACATAATTAATATTTTCCTGCCAGTCTGCTCTTGTCCCATTAAACGGTCTGCTTCTTTCGGCCTTTCTGTTACTTCGAACTATTATTCACAGTCATAATTGAATAAATATTTCAATAAAAGAATACATCTTTCGTACTATCGGTGTCAAATCAAATAATTTATTTGGGATCCAAACACAGGTTAATGATATATAGATGTACATGGTAAATAATATACGAAGGAGCTTGTAATAGGCCATTTGGATAAAAATATTTTGTATGATTTTTTACATTTGAATGTCACATAAAATATGACGCAGTCGTCGTTGTCAAAATATTAAAGGTAGAAAAAGAGTAGGCTTGACTTTTCATAAAAATTTGATTTATGACTTTTTAGAGTTCCGTAGTAAAGAACTATCTCGTTTACGAGATACATTTAACAATAAATTAGTAACTACTACTAAAAAAGTAAGTGCTAAGTTTCTTGCCAGTTGTTCTTAGCACAAATCTGCCGTCTGAACTGGTGGTAGAAAAAAATATGAAAGAAAGTGCTTGTAATATGCCTATTTGAATAAAATGTTGACTTTGATTTGTTTAATTTTTTGCATAGAATTATGATACAAATTGTTAACACAAAAATGAGTGTGCCAAATTAAAACATCATAATTGAGGCTCGTAAAAGAATGACATTCTAATTATGTTTACAGCCAGTTTTGCATTTTTAAAGTTAATGACACATTAGATTATAGATGTTACTGTCAAAAGAAAAAAGGGATAATTTGAGACTCAACTTGGAATTAAAATTAAAATGTGTTTCAGAAACAGGCTGTTAAAGTTCATATAAGACTCGTTACAAATTATATGACTTCAACGCTTTTAATCTATAAATAGGTATAATATGCTTTGTCCTAAATAAATAGAGACTAGGTAGAGACCTAACCACACCTAACTTTGAGAGTGTGTTCTTTGTATGACGTCGGCATTCTTAAGACAGGATTTTCCGAAATTGAAAAACGAGAAATTGAAATGATAGGTAGGGCACAGCAGATAATCCGCTCAAATCAGAGCAGCCCACCTGGGGAAAGACCTCCACCTTACAGAAGATCGTAGTCAAATAGCATTGCTTTGGACATGTTGTGTTCCTACTGTGTAAAATGCTGTTGTTGTCTTGTGTCTCATGTGCTGTACAGAATAAATGTATTTTCTTTCTTTCTTTCTTTCTTTCTTTACGGTGACTAAGGTCTCCAGAGCTCCTCTTGGGGTGATTGGGTGGGTTGGCAACGCATGAGTGATACCTCCGATATTGCAAGCGTCTATAGGCTACGGTGATGCTTAACATCAGGCGGGCCGTATGCTTGTTTGCCAACTTTGTGGCATAAAAAAACGGGATAAACACAAACGAAGTTTGAGATTTCGCTAGTTATCTATATAAGGCGACGAAATTACATCCATAATGACGACATTAATACGTCAGAGATGCTATCAACTCGTTATAAAACAATACATCAGTCTGATAGAGTAATTGTTACGCAAGTTGGGAACACGGCCAAGGTATGCCCTGGGGTCAGCGCGAGGTCAGGTGGCAGATTCCTGCATGGCGACATGTATTGATTACGGCTATTTGAGATTCACAAGTCAACAGCTAAATATTTTTACTAATAGTTTAAATTTTTTCTCTTTTTCTTATCTTTTTAGGCCGTCTCTCAAGCCGTTTTTCGTATAATAAAATCATTTATTCAGGGAGTAGTTCTCTTGTCATGTTGTACATTTTTTTCATTCAATTTTTTTGCCATAAAGTTGGCAAACAAGCATACGGCCCGCCTGATGTATAAGCCTAAGCATCACCGTACACTATAGACGCTTGCAATACCAGGGGTATCACTCACGCGTTGCCAACCCTCCGAACTCCCCCCAGGGGAGCTCTGGAGACCTTAGGTACTCACCGTAGGAACACAACATGGCCGAGACCAATGCTATTTGGCTACGATCTTCTGAAAGATTGAGGTATTTCCCTAGACGGGCTGCTCTTATTTGAGCAGATTATCCGCTGTGCCCTACCTCTCTTAAATTCTTCTGTATTAAATAATTAAGCTACCCCACAAACTATCACCATTTCGGAAACAAAGCAATATAATTTATGGAAGATTTTATAATGGAATTAATGGAAAATATTATTATTTGATCTTCTCTCGCTATTTCTTCGTTCCTTCTTGTTATAGGTTGGCCACGATTCTGGGACTCCACAGTTCTCAGCTTCATGTGCGGCGGTGATCACTTACCATCAGGTACACCAGAGTCACACCCCGGACACTCCATACCAACGTCTTGTTATAATCACCTACTACTATTACATGAACAGAAGAACGTCTGCACACACTACGCGCATGTGTGTGCGTGCAACGCGTAACCAGTGTGAGCACCGTGCCTTTCAAGTACCCTACTCGTTGTGGGCGAATGCTGCGGGAGAGGAGGGGTCGTCCGTTTTGGTGCGGGGCGGGGAGTGGCCATTCTGTACGTTAGTACTATTATGAATTCTGTGCCAGAGTGTTAGAGGCATAAGCAAATAGGTATATTTACAAGAATTGAGTTTCTTTTTCATTGGATGACGATGACATGACTCGTGTCAATTTGGATGGGTTTAAAAATCTACCCCCTCTTTTCTCTCATTACATGTAGTTTATCCCTCGTTCATTTGGCTGTTTATTTTTTTCAATATGTTACATAGAAATTTTTTTTTTACGCGCTGTGGTTTCGTCAGACTCGTAATCGGTGAGATGACGTGCATGACACAACTAAAAATAGTCTCCCGAAGATTTGGGAACTTTACGCAACTCTATGACTGTTCGAAGTTCACCCACAAACCAATCTCCCACTCATTCAAAAACGTTGAAGTGCAAGTTTTAGAGCACCCTCACATTGAGCCACTAGTCGCAAACACTAAACTAAATGTGACTAAAAGCTGTGGAAAAGTTTTTTGATAGGTGCATTTTGTATAGTATCTTCGCAAACCGAGCTTGCCCTGAAAAGCTTCATGCTTTGGAGCTCGAGATTTTTTAATTCGGTAATCAATCGGCGGTAATCACTTTCCATCACGGTTAATACGACTACGCGGTAATCACTTTATTGTTTAGGCATTCGATCTCTCACCTCACCGAACGAAACACATTCGTGATGGCGATATTCTGTGAGAGGTAGGGCATAGCTAAGAGAGGTAGGGCATAGTTAAGAGAGGTAGGGCATAGCGGACAATCCGCTCAAATCGGAGCAGCTCGTAAAATAGCATTGGTCTCGGCCATGTTGTGTTACTACGGTGGTGAGTAAGGTCTCCAGAGCTCCTCAGGGCCTCGGGGGGTCTAGGTTCCTTATAAAAACCGGACCGACTGGACCGGACAGGACCGAACCGGACCGGACCGGAATTTGTTTTTGAAGAAAAATATGCTAATTGTTAGTAGGCCACGCTAGCGAAGCCGCGGGAAAAAGCTAGTTTAAATATGTAACACCTGCGTAATTGGACAATCATCATAAGCTAAGATAACTACAAATTAGGCTATTGCATTACTGACGCCGCTGACAGTCGCGTCTCCCGCGCACGGAATTTGGCACGCAAAGACCTGACTAAAATAATGTCACCACCCACTCATATAAACGGCGTGAACATGTATAAAAAAATCTGTTTTGTACGATCCATTCTGAAACTAATTATTGCAATGTCACTTTTATGTTATGCTAGCTAGCCCAGCTAGCCGATTCGTCTCTGTGGAAAAATTAGGGCCCGATTCTACTAACACAAATGCACCAATGGACTCTCAATGATGTCTCAATTGTGTCTCAAAAGAATGCCGATGTTATTGTTTAAGTCCATAACAAATGTCAAAAACTATTCCACTGATACACAGATACAACGACGACTTAATACATATACAATAATGTATGTACACCCGTACACCTCATAGTATGACTGTTCTTTTCATTTTCTTTTATAAGTTTTATTGAATGTATTGTATGGCAAATAAAAAATTACCTACATTCGGCATTTCTTCATACCAATGGTCATCCTGAAATGCTGGTGTAACGTGTCTGTGAGGATTTAACCAAAATTTCTTTAAGATATCTATCTTATTGGGAAGAGACACAGAATAAAGAAATTTTGGCTTTGACTTTGACGTCAAAAGATATGCAGGGCGTCGATGGTTGAGGGTGGCAAAGAATCGAGTAGCTCTCGAGCTCCTCAATTGCATCACGAAAAGATACATCTAGTCTCTTAATAAATATTTTTAGTTTGAGTTTAATGACAGGGTTACGAAGCAACACATCAACAGTAAAAATAAAGTTTAAAAACACAGTTGAATAATGAAAACTTCATTCAGACGTCGTCTTAATAAAAATAACGGATATTTAAGAAAAAAGAGTATTGTAAGACTTCCGTCTCGACTGGCGATTTGCCTCTGACTAATATTAGCAAAAATAACAAACGCAATGACTGATTTACGAACTTCGAGGCGCTATATCCATGAGATGCTCGGTTATGTGCACGTCCCGGAGCGTCAACAATCGCGAGTAATAATCGCGAGATATTAACACAATTATTTGGTGGGAGTTGGTGGGCGTGATAGCTAAAAGTCTGTTGTAAAGTAAATCAGCTATCGTGTGATTACGAACGGAAAACAGAATTTAGAACGTCCAGTAAGTAAGCAAAATTTTTCGCGTGACGGTGTAGCTATAACATGAATAATTATTATTCACCGATTGATACACTGATTGTAGTCGGTAATAGTCGGTAAACCCTTCGCGGAGAGCCCGACAGAAACAGACTTACAAAAAAAGAAGAAAACTCAAAGGGATTAACAAATTGTCAAATTTAAATGATCATTAAAATATGTCCCCTTATTTTTAAAAGCAATTAATTGAAGGCACTTATGATATGGATAACCCTTTTTATTTGGACTACACTTATCAAAACAGTTGCAGTGAAACTCTTTACAATTTATTTTCTCATTATACTTCTGTTTCGCCGAAAAGGGAAGCATTCTGGACAAAGTCACATATATTTAATGCAATAAAACAATCAGACGGACGGGAACATAAATATTTTCTGATTTACGATTGCAAACTAAACAATTTTATGCGTTCAAGTTATTAAGTGCCGTGTTAGTAAATTATATCTTGAAAATTATGAAGCATTCTGTAAAAACACTGTTCAAAAAAACAATTCTGAAAAAAATATATTGTTATTATAGTCTTTTTTAATAAAACCGGGCAAGTATAGGTTTCACTATTTACAAAAGAATAAATCAAGAAACATGTCCAAATGTTTGAAACTGTATAATTCTTAAGTATTCATTTGTTAGTTAAAATAATCCATATTATATTTTTAAGGTTTTTAGTTTTAGGTTCATTATAATTTGTTAATAATAATATATGTTTAGTTTAGTTTAGTTTTAGTTTTAGAAGTAATAATAAACAATATTGTAATTTTAATGATGTAAATAGATATTACAAATCCATACTAATATTATAAATGTGAAAGTGTGTTTGTTTGTTTGTTTGTCCTTCCTTCACGTTTTCCGTCACTTTTTATTCCGGAAAAACATCTCATTCCCACGGGGAAAAAAATATAACATTACATATTTTTTCATAATTTTTTAACGGGGATAAACTAATGTCTGGAAAGTGACATAAGGCTACTTTTTCCCACGGGATAAAGAGATTCCCATGGGAAAAATAATTTGACATTTTCCCTTGACCACGCGGGCGAAGCCGCGGGTAACAGCAAGTTATTAATAAATATTCCCTTTTAGATTTGTGATGAGTTACATTATCTTAAACTTCTTCGTACTTCGTAGGACACGTTAAGCCCTCAGTCTCGGCTGTTGTCGATGAATGACAGTCGTTAAGCTAAGTCCCTGGCCTTCAGGCAGCTTGAAAACACTGATCTCCGCCAATCCACATTGGAGCAACGTGGCAGAGTATGCTTTAATCCCCTTCTATTGAAGGTAGACCCGCATCCCTGCAGTTTATGGGTTGATATGATGATGATGATTCTCTTTTGAAAATAAAATTATATGGGTACCTATTATAGATAGTTTATTTATGAAAAATTCTCGTGTGCCATCACGTCTACTCCGCCAACACTTCAATGTTTTAATATGACAGCTCGTTACGTTTTTTTTTAATATTCACTCAGTATTTCGTGTTCAATATGACACACAACAAATAGCTTTTGTTTTGTTATTTGACGGGTAATTTGGACGAGGTATAACTGGTTTTTAAAACAGTTTTTTAATATGATTTTTTGTTGTCTACACTACTGAATGACGAATATTAATATTTGATTAGTTTTTGAAAGGACTAGCGAACTCTCTTATGCACTAACACTAGTTTTAAGTCGACTGTATTACTAACAATTATGTATTATATGGATCACAAGTTATCTGAAAATAATGAAATGAAAGTGCTTTCAAATGGTAATTAATAATTTCGGAAAATCCTTTCTTTCCGTCATACAAATAACACACCCTCTGAGTTTCAGATCTCAGTGGTTTAGACTGTGCGGACGACCTCCGTGGCGTAATGGTTACCACGCCAGACCGCCACCCAGGAGGTCCCGGGTTCGATCCCCGGTCGGGTCATGATGAAAATCGAACTTTTTCTGATTGGCCTCGGGTCTTGGATGTTTATCTATACATGTATTTGTTATAAAATATAATATCGTTTGAGTTAGTATCCCATAACACAAGTTTCAAACTTCCTTTGGGGCTAGCTCAATCTGTATGAATTGTCCCTATATATTTATTTATTATTTATTTATTTAATACGCGGCGGCATCCGGAATGCATGTCGCCTATTTTTCGGGTTATACTTACATACTGGACATATCGCTTTAAGTTAAAATTTTAAATGTTTTTTACTATCTCATTTTAAGTTTTTTACTCTCTTCTCTTCGATCATATAACGCTTCTAGACACCGTGACTAAATACAACGTAAACATGGACGAATCTCCATAGAACATATATTTTTTTGCCCTCATACGCAAGCAGCCAATCATAAAAGTTACCAATTATAACAGATGCGAAGTGTGGCCAATCTTCAAAGACTATTTGTCACGAATGATTCACCGCGGCGAAATTAATAATGCGGTCGTCGCGTCATGTCTCGCCCGTGTGTATCACGCCTTATTTTTGTACGGCTGTAAGGATCGCAGACAATTTGACTTGTTTTTGTTAGATATTATTTTACAATAAAATTCTGCAGTCTGCTACAGACCGCAAGCGGCAGTATCAGACCGCAGGCGGCAGCGGTAGACTGTGTCGGCGGCAACGCCAGACCGCAGGCAATTTTCGTAGCGACAGTGGCTGCAGCTCTATGTAAAAACGCGGGTCGTGCCGCCACCCGTCATTTCTCCGCCGTTTGTCCGTACTTTCTTCTCCCAGTGGTGTAGGCAGACACTGTAAATTCTTAAGCGGTGAGAGCTATCCGCTCCCGCAATTGACCAACCTAGTATAGTAGAAGTTCGCAGACCGCAAAAAAATCACCGCTGCGGCAGCGGTGGTATTTTTGCGGTTGCTCTTTCTTGTGTATTGTCTATCGAAATTATAATCCTATATATATGGTCCTAATTTATTAGTGAACATCCTTTTAACACATGACTATATAGGTTACATATGATCGTTTTTAACACATGACTATGTAGGTTACATATGATTGATTAAGCAAGGAAATAATGGTCTAGTATTCTGTAAAAAAAAATGCATTAAATTTAGAAATACTCTGTAAAATGCGCCTCTCTTGTAGCAGCCACCCGTCAGTAGAAAAAAAAGGTTTAGGGGTGCGAAGGGCGCGTCAACGCGTCTCACATATCAAAATGGTTGAACACGGATGAATTTATGTAGTAAGCAATATTTTTCTAACTACTTACAACACAATCTATTTTTTTTTTTACTGAATACTAGACCATTATTTCCTTGCTTAAACAATCATATGTAACCTACATAGTCATGTGTTAAAAGGAAGTTTACTATTAAAGTAGGACCTAATATATCATGCCCTATTGGATACACACAATACACTGCGACTAAAGAAAGTGGTTATGTAGTCTGAGGGCCTGATTTCTGAATAAACGTTTTGATTTTGATTTTATTTTTGAGAGCGGTGACAGCGCAGTGGATATAATCTTAATAAATATTAACCAACTGGTCCTATGGGCTAAGCCTATTTCAAATTCTCTACCAATCCAAAAAAGTTATGTTGAGAAATGATTCCAGTCATATTTAATCTGTTAAAACCACGATCTAGATTTGTGTACAACATCTTAACGTAAACCGAATCAAAATAAACGTATTTAACCTTACATTATGGGATGTGACGTCGCTAGTTATGTTTATAGTATTCGACATAATTCATGTTTATAGATGCAGTAAGGTTTAATGGAGTTTTATTATTCTGACAGACTAAAAGCTGGCCAGTCAATAAACCTTCACAACGTGCATAATCAATCGAACGAATTTATTTTTCCGGGAGAGAAAAAACAGTTTTGCAGGCATTACGTAAAGGATTTTTTTTTCAGAGCTTATCCTTCACAGTTTTAGGTCTCTAATAGTAAGACTATTGAAAATGTTACAGCATTTAGTTTCGCGTGTATGAAAATAGGCTAACTCCACCGGGGAATTACCACCCTCCCCCAGATTATCGGTGTAAAGCCGCAATGCGTTTCGTTTCGTGTTTTTTTTAAAATACTTACTCACCGTAGGAACACAACATGGCCAAGACCAATGCTATTTGGCTACGGTCTTCTGTAAAGTGGAGGTCCTACCCCAGACACATTGGAGTAGCCCATCTGGGGAAGGAACTCCACCTTACGGGGGTTGGGAGGGTTGGCAACGCGTGAGTGATTGCAAGCGTCTATAGGCTACGGTGCTTGTTTGCCAACTTTGTCACATAAAAAAAAGAAAATCTCGACATAACGAAACCAATCCAAACGGTCGACTTAAATTGCGTGTTCGTTTTAGAGTGCGACACACAGCGTCGCCATTGAGCTTCTCAATCTCACGATGATTGAAATACAATGTGTTTATTAAGACAACTTATAATATCGAGACACGTGCGTCCCATTCGTCTAAGTCAGCCTTAGTCACCGACGAGCCGCGTCATCCCAGGGTCTGAGTTTCTGACGTCAGTAGACACAATGTGACTAACTTCGATGGAATGATAAATCACATTAAGGATAGACCTGTGGATATACTAACTGCTACATTTGTAACTGCTGTATATCTTTATTGTTATATTTTTACCTCAACTTTTTTTATACTGTTAACTATTGTTTGATACCCTAGCCATGGGTTTCATGAAAAAAGATTTTATTATTATTATAAAAGTCTTTTTACTGAGATAAAGTTACTCTGCCTAAATAAAATTGAGTGAATGAAGTTACATGATGTTGACTTGCCTATGAATATTAATTGACTATGTTATAATAATATTGGGACAAGGTTACGTGTCCTCCAAAGAACGCAGTAGTAACGAAACCCAACCATACACTGACTAGGGTGAACGTTGCTTCGTGTAGGTAGAGAGTTTGACAAAAAGCGACGCTATCGAACTCCTCAAGCGGCACCAAGCGACGCTATGGAACTCCTCAAGCGGCACCAAGCGATGCTATCGAACTCCTCAAACGGCACCAAGCGACGCTATCAAACTCCTCAAGCGGCACTAAGCGACGCTATCGAATTCCTCAAACGGTTACAAGCGACGCCATCGAGTTTCTCAGCTAAACGCTCATGAGCTCTTAATCTTGCAAACCAACATTTAAATGTAACTTTGGTTAGACTTCAAACTCCAGAATTCCTCTTGTGAAACCCAGCATCCAAATAATGACGTAGTATACTGACTTAGCTATCAATAGCATGGTATAAATAAACCGCTAATGTACATTTAGTGATCTCGGAATGAACTCCCGTATTTACTCTAGAGGGTTGCCAGACTGTTTTAGAATTTTATTGGCAGAGCGAGTGATGCGATTGTCGTTTATCGAATAGTTGACTACCATTTACCATGAGCATTGTAGCTTTGGAACCACATAAATGACAGTAGTAATTCGTGATCATTATCATCATTAGCCCTCGGTCCGTCGCGTGGGGTCTTTGAAAGCCCGAAGTTTACAAAAATGCACTTTTTAAACCTTTTTACTTTTTCGTCGGATTCAATTTTCTAGGTAGCTTCCTATAAAGAATCATAGTTGACGCTGCTGCCACTGGATACTGGATCCGCCAACGGTTTATGGCTCATTCGCCCCACTTTTGACCCCCATTGAAAAACCCTATCCTCATTTAAAACGTTGTACATTAATAGGTTTTTGTAAATTTTGTTTCGATTAGGCAGCCCTGTAACTCGCTCCGTTTCAAGAACCATACATCAGATAGTCTTGCCTGTTTCACTCTACAAGTACATAATTATACGATTAGTTGAAAATGTACTGAGAAAGATGTTATTGATCGGATTTTTAGGGGGGTTCTTTAAAATAACAGGAGTTACCAATTTCAAAGGAAGCTACTGGAGTTGGAAAAAAAATACTATACTTAACCGCTTTTTAAAAAACAGATCATTCAAGGTTTGATTAAAACTTGTTTTGTGACTCTTATATATATATATGTATACCTATAAATTAGTAACGTAAGGTCAGTGGTGGCTGCGCCCATCATTCTATGTAAACAATAAAGCAGGGTGTAACTAGCTGTCTCTCTGTTTCCTTGTGTCCCGACTCCCCACCTTTAAAATATAACAGTGACTTTCACACTTCACGGGGTTTTACTGTAAACCAGTCGGTTAATAATGCAATCCCAATCCATACCAAAACTGTAGACAAGTTGCTACATAGACTACTTACGTTTGCATCGACTACCGACTTTTTCTCAATAATGACAGTGATAAAACCGGTTTTGGTTTATCTAGCGGTTAGAATATATCCACATTATAAAGGCAAACAATACGAATTTAAGTCTGATCTAAATGCCAAAGAAATTCCAGAAATGTCTGAGTAGGTGAATAATGTACGTCAAATAAATGGATGCCGAGTATTTTGTTTGTTAAAATGTCAGTTCATATATTGCATGAGGATTATTGTTCCAAGGACGTGATGATACACATTTGTTTTAGCATCTTGATTTGTAGACTTTGCTTCCAGAAGTCTCTTTGTCTTTAGAATGTAGAATTAAATGTGAAAATTAGGGTTTATGTAATCAATAACACGAGAACGGCTGAACGGTTCTTGATTTATTTGACATCGGTGCAGATTTCCAGTCAACCGAATTGATGAAAAATTTCAGTACAGTTTAGGAATGTGACTTACGTTTCCACCAATTTTATACTAACTCGTTGAAAAACGACCATGCGCGTCCACTGAACTGAAGGTAAGTAATCATTGCCACCTATGGAGCACTGACACTCCAGAGGAGACTCTAAGCCGTTGCTGACTTAACAGGAAGAAAAAAGAAAAACAGTTGCAGTGCTTCCGGATATTTTAATTACTGAACGAAACTTTTGCAGCTTGACGTAAATATTCGGTGGGATGAAGAGGTTCTATTTAGTAATATGGATTTGATAGAAAGTAAAAATACCACGGAATGGGTGTTTACCAAACATACAACAAATAAACCACTAATCCTATGTGGAAAATATTGAACATCGCGGACTCAGCTGGCGTGAGTGAAAAATCGCATAACATTAAACTAATATCAGAGATATAGTTAGCCATCACAAGATCGAAATGGCCTAAAATCGTTTACGAAGGTCTTTCACAACGGGAGACTCATGAAGTGGGTTTACGATCGATAATAAAACGAGTATGCAACGAGTGAGGTTGGGGGCCCACTGACAGCGATATCATGTTTCGTTTCATGTACAGTTCGTTTTAGAACATACTGGCAGCGGCAGCAGGACGGGCGCAGTGTCTGTCGTGATGACCGTCGCGCCGCTATCGATCTGCGCCGCGTTTAATATGATGTAGGTCATACAATTTTTTTTTATTTTTATACCACTAAGATGGCAAACAAGCATACGGCGCGCCTGAAGGTAAGCAGTAACCGTAGATTATAGACGCTTGCAATGCTGGGGGTATCACACGCGTGTTGCCGACCCTGAAAAAAGTGATGCTCTGGAATAATAAAATACTTAATACATAATACTGGTGGTATATAACTTTTTTTTTTTCGAGTATATTCCCTTTAGTTTCTAGATGTCTTTCTACTATTACAACTGCTACTTCACATTAATCTTTGATGCGTTGTTCTTGAAAAATATCAAATTTAGACAGTTGTAAACAATGGCGCCTGTGTTTATCCGCTAATCGCTAACACACGAGCCATACCCATGGAAAATCCTTGACGTCAGAACAGATCTTGCCCCATCTTAATATAATAAATACTGTGTTCAAAACTGGAATATTTTTATTAACGACTTTTCGTAACTACAAGTTAAGTGTTTATATAGTAAATACGTTTAGTAATATAATATAGATATTTTTATTTCTTTCCATACTCTACCTGCAACGAAATATAAATGTTTTGTTCTGTATGTTTCTCCGCTAAATCCTTCTAAACTACAACGGAATTGGTTGCTTTAGTTAGTTCACAAGCATGCTTGCTTATTGCTATTATCTTCATTATCATAGCATTATTAGTTCACGGGGTAACATAGACCTACCGGACCGGACCGAGACGGGCGGCGGCGACGGCCGCTGGATGCGGAAGGGAAATGCTCGCGTTTGGTGAAAAGCATTAGGAAACTCTATATATATCCAGTAGGTAGATACAGCCTGATAGTGATCTTGATTATGATAAAATAAACTATTCTACAAACTACAGGCTACTATTTTGAAACTCCACCAAACCAATCACGATCAATAGAAATGAATTAATTTTCTGAGTGCTCAGTTTATAGTTCACCAATTAGTCGTGTACTGAAATAATGTTGTTACAGTAATAGCTATTTCACTTTATTCCAGCTGCATTTACTATTCACAAATCCGATGGTCGTAAAATCTGACATTGGACGGAATGCGCTGCCGAAAAACACTTTAAGTTTTATGGGAAATAAAATAATGATCGGAAAATCACCGCAGAGGGTATAAACAAGGCTCTTTTTCAGAAATACATCCTCTATAAGTAACGGGATAATACTGTAAATACTATACTAAGTATGATTCTATAATTTCATCCATACTAATATCATAGCTAATATTATAAATGTGAAAGTGAGTTTGTTTGTTTGTTATTCCTTCACGGCTTGACTAATCAGACGATCATTATGAAAATTTGTAAACATATTGTCAGGGGTACAGAGCCCAGCATAGGCAATTTTTTACGCGGGCGAAGCCGCGGGTAACAAACTAGTAATAATATAAAGAGGAAAGATTTGATTGTTTGTTTGTTTGTTTGCGTTACAAGGGCGATTCAATGTTCATGTTTAAGGAAGAAAAATGGAAAACTATCGAGTAGTTAATAAATAATATTTTATTACAGAAGTATCACGTTTTAAATTCAGTCATAAAAATGTAGAGCGGCTTATGAAATTTTGATTGAATTTTGTGAGTAAAAATTCATAATAATTTTTACTTCCATTCTTGAACTGTATTCTCCCGATTGCATAAGCATCTGATAAGGTCCAAATGTCTATAATAAGTATAATAAATATACAAATTGACAAATTATTACAAATTAAAAATATCAAAAAACTTAAAAAATTTAAACATTATGACTAGTCGCTCCACACCTTATTTTAAAATGCAACCCTGATTTCTGAACTAAGAGGTAAAGTGAAGCAGAAGAAGTATCCATTTTCCATATGATGATGAGCGATTCTTCTAGCAATAGGACAGCAGTTCTGATAACTCACAAGGCTTGTCACAGCACTCCGAAGCCACTCCTTGCCTTTTACTCCTCAGTCCGGACAACGCTCTTCTTTTCGAATAATTCAATGGCCACTGGTCTTCGAAATCTGGGTAATCCTTAATGGATCTCTTGGAGACATCATCAGAGTCCTCGTATGCACTGCAGAGGTATACTAACGCAGTCGAGAGTCTTCTACCACAGTACACTTGGCGTTCTTCAGCAGCTACCATGAAGATGGTGAGGAGAAACAGAACTTGCAGGATTTTGATCTTCATGGTTGGTGACTAGGTGGACTAGGTGCTATTACTTGGACGGTGTAAGTGCGAATGTGATAGGTGTTTAAGCCCTACATGTTTTATACTAAAAAATGGTTAATAAATATTCATCCTTAGATTAGTAGAGTGTGGGTGGATGTGTAGGTGATGTTACAGTTTTCAGTTCCTGTAATCGTCAACACACATGATCGAACAACAATGTTGGTGTATTAAGGTAAGCTTTTGTATATTTTATTTAAATACTTGCGTATTTCAAACCTTATGATCAGAATATATTTGTTTTGCCTATTAAGAGCCCTCATTCCACTTGGATAAAACACACCCTGTACCTACTGTAATGGTACAAAAGCTTTAGTCATGGAATTCTATCTAAGTTATTTAAGGATTTTTCTCTTTGGGAAATACGGCTCGAAAAGATTACTTGCAGATTCATTGTAAAAAATAAAGTACAAGTTGTGTTCGTACTGCTGCGGCTCAGATGGGAATTTATCTGTCAAAGAAGGTGATACCGCCTTAGGAAACGTCAAATGCATAACTGTCAAAAAAATCACCAGTTTCTTTGTCAAAAGAAAACATAGGTAATCTAGGTATTCGGAACTTTGGATCGTAATATTGCACAATCCCGACTATCGTTAGTAGCCATAGTGCGTTCAGTGCGACACGGGGGTCCCGCGTCGCGGATCCGCATCGCACTGCATAGACCCTAAATAACCAATTGCTTAACAGTAATATGGGAGAGTATCACGAATATACTAGGCGTACACAAATGACCGCGGTCACTGTGACATGACGACGCGTCGTTACACGCACCGTGACAAACTGGTGCATCTCACGCCCTCACAATGCATGATGCGCATCTATTTTGGACACACGCACACACAAACAACATTCGTAGAATTAAATGGGTAATGTCAAAACAGTGTCTAAATGAAACAGCTGCGTCAGGTCACAGATAGGTAAATATTTTTAGATGTGTTGATTTGTATCATTGATTTTATCCAGTGTACTGTTGAGTTGTCTGAAACTTACGGTTGAAAACTAATTCATAATAACAATGATTTTAATGTGGTAGAGCATATTATGATATGACTATCTCGACAGGGAAATCAAACTCCTCACAGATACCACAGAATATCGGTGTGGAACAACAAGTTCCGTTCTGAACGCCCAAGAAAAAGAGATCTGGAAACTCAAGTCCTCCCCAATCCACCTCCCCCTTTCACCTATTTCCTCTTCTCTGATTAATATCGGCAACGGCTCAGGGACTACCATCATCCCACGGTGTCTCTGTGCTTCATCCATTTGGAATCATTCCGTCATCACTTACCAAGAGGTGACCCGCATGTATGTTCGTTTGCCCAAACCTTCCACAGGATTTTTTATATAAAAAAATCCATCAAGCTAAATTAAAACTGGGCTAGTCAAATCAATCTGTTTCTGATTGAGTTGTTTGACAACCAGTTCAAGTGCACGAACTATGGACCAAGTAGTCTGTCCGCATTGAATATCAGACAATTTGCTTGAGGCAGGGTATGCACGCAGCCAAAGGATAGACTTATAGTACAACCATTATAAAGTTTAGACACCTCTTCTGTATATTTGTAAGTCAGTCGCGTCGTGGTATTTGCAGAGCTCTGCCACTTTTCCTCGACAGCCACAATTGACAGCAAGTTTATTGCCAACAGTTTGTCATCGTCAAAATTAGTTCCATTTCCATGGCACGCAGTGCACGTATACTGATACGTCATATACATAGTGTTTAGTAATTTAATATTAGCTTTCGGTTACTTTTCCGCGTTACGTTACAAATTGGCATTGCAGATATTTGACCTACGACTATGAACGGATATTTTTCGAAATGTCCAAGGGATTTTTTGTTCCTTTAATATTTTTTAATTTTATAAAAGGAATCCGCAGAAAACCATCGCCGTGGAGCACCACGGACACACAACTTATTCTTATAAGTAAATATTGTTTTATGTGGAATTCTTTATAAATTGTAACATTTATTTTTATTGTGTACCAAATAAACAGATTTTCCTTATTTCCTACATAGTTGCGTAAGTCTCCTTAGCGATATAAAAATACATTTTCCATAACAAGTAATTCCTTGTAATCACTTCCTTTATATCGGAAACCCCTTATGCAAATGCAGCACAGTGCATCGTAGTCAGTTCGCGGTAATAATAAACTGTTGAATCAAACAGACGATACGATGATCTAATGTTATGGCACTATGTTATTAAACTTTGCTTGTTAGCCACAGGTCTTTTTGTTAGAAATTGATCTATTATTTTCTACCTTTATAATCATAAAGGCTCAGGAAAAACCAGCGCCATGGTGTCCAACCTGAAGCCTCGGCTTAATGAAAGTGGAAAAATAATTCTTCTTTCATAGCTAGTTACAAAACAGCGAGTATGAGAGGTAGGGCACAGCCATAGATATCAGAACACCTTTCTGATATCTATGGGCCCAGCGGATAATCCGCTCAAAACGGAGCAGCCCGTCTGGAGAAGGACCTCCACCTTACAGAAGATCATAGCCAAATAGCATTGGTCTCGGCCATGTTGTGTTCCTACGGTGAGTAATGTCTCCAGAGTTCCGCGGCGTCAGGCAAGCCGTATGCTTGTTTGCCAACTTTGTGGCATAAAAAAACAGCGCCAAAAAATCCTTCATTCATAACCGGTTACGAACTTACGAGACTATGAAAATGGAATAAGGAGGCTTACCCCTTGCTGAGTAGGCGCCTTTTCGGTGTCATATCACAGTCATATTGTACTCTGTAAGTATTTTAAGGTTTTGTTGTACTTTTTTCTTGATAAGTATTTGTATTTTATGTGTATATATACCTTTATATACACATAAAATACAAATATACCTTTATACCTTATAATAAACCTTTTTTTCTTTCTTTCTTTCTTCTTTATTTTTCAAAAAAATTGCCTAAACCAACAATTAACTTTATCTAATTTAGCAATTTTTAATATTAGTTTTAGCACAGGTTTTAGTTTAATTTTTAATGTTAGTTAAATTTCTGATTTCAATTACGCTTGGATTTCAAACGCCTTTGGTAACAGGGGCAAGCGTCTATGCCTACTGAAGTTTGGAGTTGGTTTGCTAAATAATTTAATTCGCTGTGACAATTATTTTAAACTGGATGTAAAACAGTCTAGCGCAGGGTTCAGTTTTCTTCCGTGATTCCGTATTCTAACATTACTTACTAATCAGTCATCAATTCCTAAAAAATCTATTCCTAGAGTACATTATTCCATATTATAAGGAAAATCTATAATTAAATACGGCGCCAAAGAAAAGACCACAACTATTATGGTATTTATACAAAGTACACACTCTTAAGTCACTTGATACTATGACGTAACAGAGACTATATGCCTAGATCTCTTACTATAGTCAGTATATTCCTTGCCTTTTGTCTTTCATATTTATATTCATTTATTTATTGCTTCATGTGGTAAATACAATTTGGTATTATATCTAAAAGTAGCTCCTTGATAGAGCCCTGCAAGGGCATTGCAACATTAATAATTAACTTATATACTATTAACAAAATTAACTTAATGACTATTACTACATGCTGCGAGTATTATAATCTGTGTTATTACTAACTTAAGTATATACTATTACAAATTATATATTACAGCCATAGGTTTCTTTCTACATATATTTCACATTGCACTTTCCTTTTATAATTTATTTTACATAAGTAGTTTTTTATGTTTTTCCTTTCTTAATCGCTGCAACTACCGATTGAATTCGGAAAAAATATTCTGTCTATATTCTCTTCCTTAATACTCGCGGAAGTCTTCCGTGATTGTCGTGAGTTCCAAGACAGCTATGGTTTCTCCCCCGGGACGTCAATAAGCTTTATTATTGTCAATCTGAGGCCACCGTCGTTGATCTTGGCTTTGGTGGAGGAGAGAACGGCACAGCAGCGGTGGGAAAAAGATGCTACAGGTATCTTTTTTTTATCTGAAAAAGATGCTTTATCTTTCTTGGTTCATGTGACAGTTCAATAGCTTCATGTGACAGTGACAAGTGACAGTTTTAATTTAATGTGACATTAACTTTAAAAATGCGTTTAAGAAGAGAACTCAATGTAGAATTAAAATACGTTTTAAAAAACTGGCCGTTTGTCTATTATTTACCGAACCGCCAAAATTATGTAAATTGTTGTAGCAATCTAACTCAATCCACAAACTCGTGATCAATCTTCGTTGCATGCTTCGTTTCTATCGTCGAATCAACTTATAATCTAGACAGTAAACTAGACTTTATAACCAGATCACGTCTGAAAACATATCAGACGAAAAGAGAGATACAAAGAGAAGTTCCAAAACTGGGTAATAAAATTAAGAAAATTAAATTTATTTTCTAAAAATAACGTGAATACTAGAGAATCTGCGCTTATTATGATGATTAGCCGGAAAAGTAACACAAAAACTGTAGGGGAGGTTCGTAGATATGTGCCGCAAAACTCAGCCAGGTTATTTTCAATTCAATTCATTTATTTCGTGAACATAGGTATAACAAACAATAGGGACCCCCTATTGTTTGTTCGGTCCATGTCCCGCCATATGAATAGGTCATAAGACTTTATTCATAACATGACTGTTTTTTTTTTTTTTACAAAACGCTGAATGTTCTCCTCATCTGTTTTGTCAACTGTAGGTAATTCTTGAGAAGAAATAGGACGATGAAGTGCGAAAGTGACAAAACTAGTTTTAGTTAAACCTTGGCTGATCTCTGTTTATTAATTAGGATATTCATGAACATTTAAGTATTTAAATGTTACGTTCTCTGTTTATACTTGACCCCAAATACACACAAGGTTTATATTTGAACCCAAAAGCACACATGTTATGTGCACCTTTACATCTAAAACCAAATGTTTATAATACAATTAACAAAACAACTATTCTCTATTTCAACAGACAAATACCACATGTAAATAATGACACACCTCTTTAGATTCCTGCCTGCACTTGAATATCCGACTACCTAATATTTTAAAGGCGAAAGTGTGTAGGTTTATTCTCTTCACGCTCAAATGGCTGGGATTTTTTAATGATATTTGGTATGTAGGTAGCTGATATCTTTTTATCCCGAAAAGTACGCGATTCCCGTGGGATTTGGTAAAAAATCTGATATAGATGGCATAAAATTATACGCGGGTACACCGCGGACAGCAACTAGTTACCTATAAACATCAGTAATACCAGAGGCACTACCAATGCGCCTCCTCCTCCTACAGGGAAGGGAAGAGGAGAAGGGATAACATTCGAAAGAGCTTGTAATAAGCCTATTTGTATAAAAATATGGTTTGTGACGCGGTACAACCCGTACAACCATGTGCGCACGGTGCGGTTGCATATAAAAAATACGTAAGTCAATGTCAAACAAAATCGAAAAGAGGCTCTAGGCGGGCACAAACCTCCACGGTTAACAACTAGTTAGTAAGGTGGTTAATGGTAACTTTAATAGGAACTTGCCCAGTTGTGGAACATCCACAGCTGGGCAAAAGTTCCTCCCTCCATGTTATGGTAAATGGTTACTTGTATAAAATCTGTGGGATCCAGTGTGTGGAAAGTTATGTAAAGTGTTGTATAGCCATTTTGGCACTTGGCAGCCCTTATTCGCGTCAACCATAACAATAATGAGTGAATGCAAGTGTCGTGAGATGTAAACAAGAACCCATTTAGGTTCATGCGTAAACAAACACCGCCACGACTGGCCGCTCGTACAGTTTTATGATTGCCAGTATTCGAAACACGATATACAGGCATAGTTATGCAGACTTCTCTTTTATTCTTTCGTTACTTCTTTCGCCATTTGTTTTAGGCTCGTATATCATCATCATATCAACCCATAATCATCACACTGCTGGGATACGGGTCTCCCTTCAATCGAAGGTGATTAGAGCGTACTCTGCCACGCTGCTCCAATGCGGATTGGCAGAGGCCGGTGTTTTCAAGCCGCCCGAAGGTCACCGACTTGGCTTAACGACTGTCATCCATCGTCAACAGCCAGGACCGACGGTTTGACGTGCCCTCCGAAGCACGGAGAAGCTCGAGATAACGAAACCCATCCAAACGCTGGCTAGGGTCGACGTTGCATAACTTGCGTGTTCATATTAGAGTGCAACACACAGCGACGCCATCGAGCTCCTCAGGCTTCTCAGGCTCGTATATACGAAGGGTTTTCTGATCGACATCTATACCAAACCCTTATGATTTTCCTTTATTCTCAATAGTTCGATTCATAGTTCGATCGTGGTTAGTTAGATTTCTTTTTCTCATTGGTCGACTGTCTGAGTTATTTTATCGAGAAACAAATCAATTTTAAAATAACACTACGACAAAATTGCTAGCCATTTGCTAGCTCTACTACTCTAGCATTTGTGTATGTTCTCGAATCTGGATGTATTATTGTATATTTGTACCAGACAACGTATATAATATATACGTTGTCTGGTAGGTACCAGCCACCATAATTAAGCAGGTTAAGTTTAACTTACTTTGGGATGCAGCGCTGTGTAAATTTTACAATAAATTTATTCATTTTAAAATTCAACAAATAATATAAAATTTTAGTAGCATTTCCGACGTGAATGGCATGTTGAGAAGACGTGCCGAAAAAACTCAACTAAGCCTTTTGATTTTAAAAGCCATTAAACATAAAAGTACATTTCTAAATATTTTAAGAATAAAAATAAATATAAAAAGAAAGATAAAAAGTAGAAACAAATCATGTAATTCTTTGATTGTGAACATTTATTAAAATACTTAATTTAAATTAAATTCGTTACCTTAAGGCCGAATTGTTGCATATACACGAGTTTGAAAAATTGTGTTTAATGTATTTGTCCTGACTGTGTATGTGCAAATAAAGAATATTATGTCTATCTATCTATTTAATTTAGATGACATTACACAGGTATACATTCATCATTGTTTCTTATTCCCTATTAGTTACAATAAGATCAGTCACATATCAAAGACGTTGGTCTTGGCACTGAAAGTACGGTACGTTTACCTAACCCACTTTTATTTCCAATAGTGATGGGAACATGGCTTTTGTATGCCTCAATATAATCGCGACAAGCCCACCACACTTATTTGGTTATCAAGCTTTGGTTATGAAAATGGAATAGGACATTTCCATCGCTGTGTATCCTGAATAGCCAGAATTACAATGAATAAGATTGACAATAAGCAATGAAGCTTATTGAGGTCCACGAGGAGAAACTACATATGTCTTGGACTCACACAACAGAACACACAACGAATTTCACAAAATTTTATGAAATTGACAATTACAAAATTTTATAAAGAGAATTAAGTACTTACAAATGTTGATAGGATTGAATCTTGCTTTAGCGAATCGTATAATAACGTTGTAAGCGATTAAGTCGTGTGATATAAAGTTTTCCGCCGACAAACATTAAATCTTTCCCCACATCGTTATAGTTCCAGCAATAAATTGGGAGGCAGAACCATTTTATAACCGTCTTTGATCTCATATTGTGTTTACCTACCTAACAAGTGTACGACAGAGAAGTTCAAAAGATTTCACCGGTACATCGCACCGCTAACGCTAGAAATATACATCCATGGTGACTAGTGTGTCGTGACATTGCGCTTTGTCGCAAGTGTCGCAACCAATCTACTAAAAAATACTAAAGCGCTTAAGCGGGGAATTCACTTACAGACATGCCCGTAGGCACGCCCGCGGGCATGTCCGAGCGGGCAACTTTACAAGAGGTTTGTCATAAGTCTGTATGTGTGTGTCCATCGCAGTCAGGACAAACCTCTTGTAAAGTTGCCCGCTCGAACATGCCCGCGGGCGTGCCTACGGGCATGTCTGTAAGTGAATTCCCCGCTTTACACTACACGATATTCAGAGTCTAACAAAAGAGATGGTGCAATACTAAGAAGTGAGAAGTTGTAAGTGCTTCTTGCTTATTCGTTTTGCATCATCTCTTTTGTTAGACTCTGAATATCGTGTAGGTAGTGTAATATGCCATTTAACTACGACAAAATACTTACGATACGTACGAGGAATACGATACGGATACTGGAAAATCCGTGAGGGTGTGCTATGCAACTCTTTATGTTGTGTCTCTGTCCCTCACATCATATCGCCACAGAGTAATATCGCTCTGCGTCAACATACTGTTACAATGTCTCTAATGATAAATGTATGATATCAATATACTTCTAACCCCATCCCCACGCCACAGAATCACAACATTTGTATATTTCTAGCTTAACATTAAATATTTTCCCGCAGAACGCTCCGTCGATTATTTTTAAAAATGTCATTTCCCTGTAGTAATCTTGTCCTTGACTCTAAGCCAAATAAAAATAATAATTAGGTGCAAAAACAAATAAATATGAAGGTTATTACCAGCCGCAAGGTTACTTTATAAAAAAAAAGAAATACCCACCGTCGCTACACCGAAATCTTCCACGGAAGCAGACGCCAAACACTAGTGAAAAAAAATCGATAACCAGTCACACAATCGAATTAATCGATAAAAACAACAACACTCGAACAAACACTGGCAGTTAACAATAAAACACACGAAAGCGCGTCTTAAGAATAAATCGAATGCGAAAATACGAAATTCAAAATGTCACTCGCGGTCGCTTGGGCGGGAAAATCGGAGGGCGGTCCACCCGGCGCACGCGCGGTTGCCACTGAAACTGGCGGTTACGTGCCAAATGCTACCACCGATACGTCACGCACTACCAACATTGGCCAAACGCGCCAACATCGACGACGTATGATTTTGAAATGTTATTTTACAGTTCAGTGGTGGCAAATGTCTGATGTTTCTGAATTTCATCGGCTTTTAGTAAATAATTGGTTGCAAACGTTTGGATCGTTTGCGAACGTTTTAACGACACATAAAATAGTGTTATTTTGATATTACGGCCGCCTCATAATGCTGATGGTATTGATGCGTGATTTTTTCTAGTCCCGAATAGGCGCAGGAGCAGAGCGTAAAAATACTTTTATTTAAATTTATGAATGACCACTGCTTAATAATTTGCAATGCATTTGTATGACTAAATAGAAATTATACTAGAGCAGTGTAGGTAATTTAAAATTCAATTGTTTGGAAGCAAAAAAAAAACTTAAATAAGCAGACATGGTAGGTACTAATGCTGGCGCTACAAGTTTCACATTGATACTTTGTTTGAGAAATTTATTTTAAAATTAGCGACACATTAATTTATGGCTGTCAACTGTCAAACTAGATAAGAAAATAATCTGCCTAGCTTTAGACTTAATAGTTTTCTGCAACTAGGTGTGAAACTCAATGTGTACGGTTGTAAGTGAAAGGTTAACCACAAGTTCTTGTAAAATTATTACCTGCAGTTTCCGTAAGTAGGTAACACTTAATTATTCGTCAATTTATCTCACAGATAAGCTAATGTTATCAAGAACAACTTAAACCACTTATAAATATATTTATTTCTGTACTTTCAACGTTCAAAACAGCAACTCAAGTTGATGTTTTCGTTTTTTGCTCTCACCCCTTCGGGCACTCGACTTGGCTAATTAAACTCGAAACCAAACAAACTTACAAACAAAAAGACAGCATCGCAGTCACAGGCCAATCTTTGTTTCGTGTATTTATAAGACCTTTGTGTAAAACCATTATGTCTTTTAAATGGAACATTTGGTGTAAACTTTGCAGAATACAGGTTTACTTTTTACCCATACAGATTACAGATTAATTATTTATTTGATATTGTAGCTTGTATTGTACAATTTTAAAAGACTGTTTCTGGCCAGTGCTTGTTAGTTCAAATCAGCCGTCTCAACTGGTGGTAGGAAAAAGTGACGATTCAAAGTGAAGGCCTATTACAAAAAATACTACTTTGACCACAGAATAATAAATAGTACAGTAGTTTGACTACCATTATCCATATTCACATTGGGATTTTTGTTGAAAATCATCATCTATTCTATCATCCTACTGCGGGTTATGGGCACAGTTATGGGTCTCCGCGATCAATCATAAGTTTTTAAAAGTTTTAGAATAGATTCAGCCTGATTCAGGCTCCTGAGCCATTGAACCTAGTTTGAAATTTTATCACTGCAAAAAAGGTCGATATTGGAATATTCCATACCTATTTTCACCACATCACTCGCAATAATTAGTTTCACGGTATTGTAACACCTATTTTCCTTGATCTATAAATAAGATCTAAGACAATAAGTTATCTAGAATAATATTAGCAATGTTTCGCAAAACCCAGCTCTAAATCATTCTTAATAAGCTTGAAAGTGATAAATGTATTCTGGGAGTGGATTTTTGAAGTTCATTTTGCTTCATGGAATTTCTTATGCGTGTGTTATCCTTCGGAGAAGATCAGGTGCGGTGGATCAGTTCAACGCTCCAACACTTGATTCATTGAGGAGTCATTGTCCAGTCACAGATTGTGTAATAGGCGTAAAGACACAACACAGCGCATCCGTTTGTAATGTATTAACCTCTTTTCATTTTTTAGGGTTCCGTACCCAAATGTTGCCAACGGAATTATTACTAAACCTTCTCTGCCCGTCTGTCCGTTCGTACGTCTGTCACCAGGCTGTATGATGAACCGTGATAGCTAGACAGTTGAAATTTTCATAGATGACAAACAACCAAGAGGGGCACCTGATTGGAAATGATTTCCGCCGCCTATAAACATCAGTTGCTTAATGCTGCTTTGCGATTATATTCTGTGAGAGGGTGGTACTTCGCCGGTCGAAAGAGCACATTTCATTTTATACTCTACCAGTCGCTTGTATAATAGCTTGTAAAATAGTTTGTATGTTATTGAAGGACATTAGACGAACAGAGTCTTTAGTGCGAGTTTTTTGGTCACATTCGAACGTGTTAACGTTTAAAAACCGACCAAAATGAAAAAAAGTTTCATATTATAAAATTACCAGACGCATGTAACATATGCAAATTAGCCGAGTTATCCAAATAAGCCACATAATTTTGATATGTAACACACGTGTCTTATAAATTCATAACATGAGATTTCTTCTCTATTTGGTCGGTTTGTTCACGTTGACATGATCGAACGCGAACAAAAAACTCGTACTTTATGTTATAAGTACTAATCGCCAACACGGCTGACTGTCGTAAAAAGGAAGTTCAAAGTTCATACTTATTATTCAGAGCAGAACGACAATAGATTTTTAATTGGTTTAAATGTGAGTTCAAATTTTGACGCGTACTATAAGCACTCTATTGAATATACAGAGATTTTAAATACTTACTTGAATGTGTTTAAAGGACTTGTGATCTGGTGCAGGTGTTCTTTCACAGTCAATGTGAATCAATGTTAAATAAATAAATAAAATGATCATGTGACTTCAAACCGAAAACAATGCCCAAACACAATGCTTACGAAGAAACCTATAAATTACACAAAAGTGTTCATTTATACACAAAGGATACATCACAATGACTAAATCCTTTTATAACCTAACCTTGATAACTTAACTGCGGTATTATTGTAAGGACTCGTATCCACTAATTTGGAGATGTACGGAATGGGTGAAATAGTGGCGTAAGTCGTAATACAAAAAAAAAGCGTGCACACTAATTCTGCGGCTACATAAGGGGGCGAAGATTCGTGTCGCGTTGGCGCGTTAAAAACTTACTTCATACGCGATGTGCTTCACTTTACCTTAAAGTTTTGCTAAAGTTCGAGCGATTAAGCACTAATAGTAGTGCTAGAGCCAAGTAACGCGTAGGCGTTGCCACAATCTTCCCGGCCACGCATTAACTAAAGATCTTTAAATACCTAATATAATTACAAAATCGCAATCCAATAGAAAATGAAGTGTGACACCACTGAACATACCTATCCCACGCATACCACGTATACTAAGCATTTACCCTATATCAAATCCCAATAATTCTGGATTACGTTTGTTCCACAGATTCGGGGAAGAAAGTCCACTTTTATGGATATCAGCCTTAATAAAGTGGTTGGTAAAATGTTCAATAAATAACTACAATGTTGTTTTGTTTTGATGCAACGTCAATATACTGCTGAATTCCTTTATTGTCCCTAAAACAATTTGATGCAATACAGTACAGTACAACACCGACCGAAATCAAGATGACAGGTGTCGGGTTATAGATAATTAAATACATATTTCATTTTATTATGTTTCCAATGTATGACGGCAAAACTTCGACGTACAATCACGGAAATCAAAATCAGAAAAGCAGAGTTTATTGCGCAGTAATTTCATCTAAAATTAAGTAAATCTATCGTTTTTAAACCCAGGTTCACTTCATACAAAGATAAACATAATAAATGTACAAAATCTTTTCGGGTGTGTGGAATAGAGAACCTTCGGCTATAAATAAAATAATTTCCTTAATATATTTTTTTTTTTTACAGAACAAAAAGTACGGACCTTTCTGCAGATATATATGAATGTAGTGAATGGAAATAAAATCCATAAATATGAATGTTTTATATATTTTTTTTTACAAAAGAAAAAGTAGATTCGAGATCGCCGCCTTGTCAACGAAGGTCGTCAAGATGGCGACCTCGGATCCTCACCGTACCACGTTGCCTTTATAAAGTGTACTTTTTTGCTAAAAAGTGTTCATTTGTAATACTCGACATTGGCGAAATTGTCTATGTGTCGCTTAAGACACGACAGAAGCCATTAATTAAGATAAACTAACTAAACTAAGAAAAAGTACCGACTACGCTGTATAGTATGTGTATCACAAAAAAAACCTCCACGATAGAAGCGAATAGAAGGCAATCAATCATCAACATTTTCTTATCAGAAATAAGACTTTTTAATGTAAAAATCGGACTGAAAATATTGAGAATATCGTGAAATCGCATGACAATGGAAACACATTTGGAAATATTCCAAAAGCGAAAAACTTCGTCAGCTGCGTCCAATCTTCGAGAGTCCCGCGTGTGGCCCTTTGTGTTCGTCTGTATGTTCGTATAGCTGTAAGATTAACACTCGTTTTGATCTCGGCAAAAGTGCGTTTTCCGGGAAATCGTAATTTATAGCACACTTTATTGAACGCGGTGAGAAAAGACTTAGTTTCTTTCCACTCTGCTAAGCTTCTGGTTTTAATAAAATACCGTATGAACCGTAAATGCTCTAATTGCCATGAGAATTTCTGACATTTAACGGTTTCATGTTTCGCTGAAAAATATTTACTTTTTAGAAATTATAAAATCATCTCCTCTTATTATAAACTCAAAAAACCTCAATAGGCCATGGACTTAGTCTGTAACTATTTTTTTTAGATTACTCTACACACTAGCAGGCTTAATCATGGTAGTTTTTCGATAGTATTATTTTGATTTACTATCGCGTTGCGAACTCATCAATGTTAAACATACTCTCGTCTCGTCATAGGTATTATAATACTTTCAGTAGGTACTCTAGCTTTACGTAATGTCGATACAACTTGACTAAACCTTTGGAGAAAGGTTAATGAAATAAATAATTAATGTCGCATTTCGGGAAAACATCTAAATACAAATATAGATTTTATTCAAAAGTACTGTTGCCTACCTACTCTCATGTAACCATTTTCACCTTCACTCTTCCTAGTATTTTCGTGTGAAACTATTTTCGCGAATTCGGAAAAAGTTCGACGTACAATTGGTAGATTTGTAAACATTTGGCTCTGATCGTAGCCAACAACTAACAGTAGTGCATCATCACATAACTGGAATTTAAAAACTATCATTAACTCCTTCCAATACCATCTCTAATTTGATAAAGGAACTACCGAGCCTTTTTATGTCTCAAAAAAACAGATATTCTGTTTATAATATAAATGCGTAAGCACTAAAATAAAATATACATAATCTTGTCTTAATACCAACATTCTTGGTCGATCATGTGTGTTGACGATTACAGGAACTGAAAACTGTAACATCACCTACACGACAACCCACACTTTACTAATCTTAGGATGAATATTTATTAACCATTTTTCAGTATAAAACATGTAGGGCTTAGACTCCTATCACATTCGCACTTACACCGTCCAAGTAATAGCATCTAGTCCACCTAGTCACTAACCATGAAGATCCAAATCCTGCAAGTTCTGTTTCTCCTCACCATCTTCATGGTAGCTGCTGAAGAACGCCAAGTGTACTGTGGAAGAAGACTCTCAACTGCTTTAGTATACCTCTGCAGTGCATACGAGGATTCTGATGATATATCCAAGAGATCCATCAACAATTACCCAGATTTCGAAGACCAGTGGCCATTGAGTTATTCGAAGAGAAGAGCGTTGTCCGGACTGAGAAGTAAACGGCAAGGTGTGGCTTCGGAGTGCTGTGACAAGCCTTGTGAGTTATCAGAACTGCTGTCCTATTGCTAGAAGAATTGCTCATCATCATATGGATTCTTCTGCTTCACCTCTTAGTTCAGATGTAATCAGGGTTGCTTTTTAAAATGTGGTGTGGGGCGAGGGGCGACTAACCCCTTAACCATACTTAATGTGTACTTTCTCTTCTTCTTCTTCTTTTCAAGTTTTCAAAAATTTTGATATTTTGTCTTTATTTTGTAATAAATTAATTTTAAATTTATAAGGAACGAAAACAAATACGCTGATTATAAGTAATCATGTTAAGAAGAGAGTGGTTTTCTACCACAAGTTTAAATGAAAACCCCATCACCTAGTTATGTAAAACTGTTGGTTGAAATAAAGATTTTATTTTATTTTATAAGAATAAAAGCTGTTGTTTCATTAGGAGTTAGGTACTAGTTGGTTATATTTACCTTCTCCATCGTCGCCTAAACTGCAGCTCAGTCATCGCGCGCGGCTGGCGGCTCCGCTAATTCACTGCAGCAGCGATCAAAACATTCTATTCTCACATTTAGGGGAAGTCACGTGAATTTTCTTTATGAGTAGGTACCTACATAACTTCACGACTGAAATCTTCGAGAAGGTAGAATATGATATAACGATTTTGCACACAATTTGATTGCTACCAAAAATAAACTTTGAAACGATTTTGTAAGTACACGTAGGAAATTAAGCTGCTGCTGTAAGAAACAAATAAAAATAAAATCATTTATTTTGCAAGTTGATTTACAGGAAATACTTTTGCAAGTAAAATTTTATTAAGCTGCTGCTGTAAGAAACAAATAAAAATAAAATCATTTATTTTGCAAGTTGATTTACAGGAAATACTTTTGCAAGTAAAATTTTAATCCTGCTAACACTTCGACGTGAATAGCCTGCAAGAAACTCATCAGTACCTACCCTTTTTTCAAAAGCCATATCTACGGTAGGTAAAGTACACCGCAAGAAACTCATCAGGAGCCTTTTTTTAAAGCCATGACATTTAAGGTAACTACGTAAGTTTTTTTTATATATTGCAGAAAAAATGTTTCCTTTCCTCCAATAAACACCAGTGAAATACATAATTTTGGATTTTATATATTTTATTATGACGAAATTGTTCACGTTAAACAGTACAACATTTTACTAAATAATAACAGTCAAACTTACTTCCAAAACACTAAAATAACATACAAATAAGGTACACTTCTAATTAGTAAAACTAAACAATTCTGAAATAAACCACTGTCCTACAACAATATTTTTACAAAATTCACGCATTAATGTTTTAACATTTAACATAAACAGGCAGACAGTGTGTGGGCGGTGATAGCGTAGCCCAGGTTTGGAAGTATGAAATAAGGTACGATGTCTGCCTGCAGAAAAGGCAACAAGTGACATGAAAAGTATTACTCTTAAGGGTGCTTACATAAATAAACTGGTTTCCAGTTCTTGCAGGCAAATCGGTGCAATACGCGCCACGAGAGATGAGACCATTGATTGATTTGACTTACACAGTAGACGATTTCTAATGAAATGGTATAGAAATCTTCTAATGCGCAGGTCGAATAATGTGGTACGCCACCAGGTCTCATCTCTTCATACATATTTCGATGTATCTTAATGCGATCACTTATAATGAAACAGGTACAACCCGCACAGATTTGTCTGTACCGGAAACCTGTTTTTTTTCCTATAAGTAAGCAACTAAGCAACCTAATATTGATTTCAGTGTAGTTGATTTAAATATTATCCGTTTCAAGAAGTGAGAAGCAGAGGTAAGTGTCAAACATAGTAAAAATTATGTCAAGTGTGAATTTGACACTACTGATTTTTCACCTTTTTCTATGGAATTTGATACTTGCCTCTGAAGTTCTCTGCTTTCCTCATTTCCTCTCTTGTAACTGAGTATTATTGTATTTGTCTCATCCAGATAAAGGTAGAAGAAAAGCTTTGTTAACACGAGTCCTTAGTGCGAGTTTTCGGTCACATTAACGTTTACAAGCCGTTATAATTTGCAAAAAGTTATTGTGAATTTACCAGACGCGTATTACATATCCAAATAAGCTGGGTTACTCACTTTAAAATGTGAGCAAGTAGGTAAATAACACGCGTTTTATAAATTCGCAACATGATTTGTCAGAACCAAAAACTCAGCACTCTATTATTGGAGTGAAAATATAGTACCTAAATATTGGAGGGCAAGATTCAAAATTTTTTTCAAACTAAAGTTTTAAAGGCTTTTACTTGTTAGTTGTTAGTATAACCTCTCTCCGTCGTAAGGCGCTCCATCCAACTCTGGTTGACGGACGCCTTCTGGTGGAAGCCCCCAGACTGGTCGACATCCATTATGCCTATGGTACCTTGGTATACGGTCGTCTCTTATCAACTCGTAAGCCAAACGAGCGATACCATGCTGATAGTCGCTTATACCGGTCTTGTAAAGGCATTTTCTGACGTAGCCGAGGACTGTGGAAAAAGACATAAGACACGTTAAAACTATTCAATTATCAGTGTTTTTATTATATAAGTAATCTTTTTTAGATGTAGTGAGGGAATCTCAGATAGGATGTGATAGGAGAGTGAAATCATAAGAGGTTATGATCCGACTACGAAGCGATATCGGAGCTAGTGCAAATCGCAAAAAAAAAATGTTACATTTCGTTGCGCATGCAATGAATGAAAATCTTTCTCTCTGAAGTGAAGAATACATTTTAGTCTTCAATCTTTACCATGGAAAACTTTAGCCAAACCAAATTGCAAATAAGTCTACATGTTCATGATACACTTCGTTCATCTATCTGTTTAGATAAACTTCTAAGTTATATCTGGAATGATGACAAACTGACATAAATTCAGACGAAACAACAATTAGTACCGATCATTTTATATGTACTTAATACATACACGTACGAAAAACAAGGATTTGGACATATAAAAAGCTTTTAAAAGTGAAAACGGGCTCTAGGCTATATCTAAGTTTAATTTGTCACTATTATGGCTGTTGCAAAAAAATATTATGTAATTTGCAGATTGCTTCACGAAACTATCCCAATCCCAACTTTTACCCTTTCACTTCTTGACATCCACGCAAAGTCGCGTGACCAGAATGGATATTGTCAACAAGAAATTCATTTTCTTTGTTTTAATTCATTGCTGGAGCAGTATCACATGATGTTCAAGGGCATACTCTTTATAGTGTAATATAACTGCAATGGTTGTTAAGAAAAATCGTGTCTCGATCTCGACTAAAACGAGTAGAGAAATATCAAACACTCCCTGTATGATGGAGACTTAAATAAAATCTGCAATTCACACAGCACCATCTGGTCCCAAAGTAAGCTAGGCACCTGCTTGTGATATGAGTAACAGACAGGGGATATAATTATCGTAAATACATAGACAACACCCAAACTCGAGAACAAACACAAAATACCATCACACATAAATGTTTGCCCGGAGCGGGAATCGAGTAATTTGTGTACAGAATATTCGCGTGGCCGACGAAATGTCTTAGAACTTATTCTTAAATAACTTAATGACACGTGCAAACTTCTGCTAGAAATTCTGCGTGATCTTTAAATTTAAACTATTCGTTGTTTATTTGGCATGTGTTATGTTTAGTGCAACGTGAATGCAACACATAACATCCACTTACCTCAACTGGCGTCATTGCATCAACCGGCGGAAATGCGGCGAATACAAAAGATATTTATATGTTTGATGATCATATTATTAATTATATTATTACTATGAGAGTAGCGAGAGCCTGGGATGTTAGAGCCGGCGCATATTTGGCCAAGCGCAGAGCATAGCAAAAACAGTTCTCCCAGAATATCGGTTCAGTTTCACATATTTCTTGCATAGGAAGACATTTGCATTAAACTCTCACACTACTGCGTTTTTTTCTGCGAAATCTTACAGGAAAAATCGTAGTCTAACACATATGGCCAAGCGCAGCGCAGAGCACTTCTCACAATTAAAGCATTATCGTATTTGATAACGTTGAAATAAGATCTAAAATGAAAGGCATATCTTCCAAGCATCTGCGCATTTGTTCATATAAGTACTTACTTTATTTCAATTAATTAAAATGCGATAATCCTGCAAAAAAAATTCTGCACTGCGCATCGCCATTTGTGTTAGTTTGCGATTCTTCCAGTAAGTTTTCGCAGGACGTGTGCGAGACTGAACCGATCCCTACTCTGGGAGAAGTGTCTTGAAATAGCTATTTGAAATTCATAAGCTGCTTAGATAGGGGATGAGGAAAATGATCATATTCTTAAATAACTTATTAGTAACGAGGCAGATGGCCCATCTGATAGAGAGCTGACTGTAGACTATTATAAGACATTAGTCACAGTACTAATAATGCTAATAATAAATCACAGAGTATTCCCGTACAAAAAACAACTTGATACAAATATGCAAGAAGACAAGATTATTATTTTTTATTTAGATCTGTCACCACCAAAGAATCAACCCTGACGTGAATAATTCAAGAATCGTAGATTCAACAATCCATGGAATAAGATAAAAGTTTTCCTGAACCACATCACTGCAGAGTGGAATCTTTGGGGTTACAGAGAACTTGTCCAACTATTTGTTCCTCGACTCGACTTCCCCCGACTCGCCTCGCTGATGCTCCGCTTGTATCAAAGGACGCGAGGGGATGAGGCGAGGGAAACAGCCATGAAGATCGTGGTTAGTCTTAGAGTTGCATCTGGAGCTGCGCTGGAGAGAAGATCCTCCGATCTCCTCTCCAGCGCGTTTCTTATCTACAACCGTGTGAAATTTGGTGGCCAAATATTTATATATCAATAAATATTATTGATGTCTGTTATTCGCTATCTAATATCCTACCGGTGTTAAAATTAAAACACAATCAGGTACTAACTTCTCAAATGCGTCGGCAGAGGTTCCAATGTGGGTTTGTCCATATCCATCTCATACATTTCGCGGGCGATCTTCATCAGCTCCGTGTCCTTCATCGCCAGCTTCGGTGCTTCAGGGAGCGGCGGCGCTTCTTGCTCTTCCTCCACTTTCTCTCCTTTGTCGACGCAAGGCTTGCGCTTCTTCTCTCGGGGCTTGAAGGGACGTGTCTTGAACTCTAATTAAGTAATTAATTAACATACAGAACACGTATTTGTCCTTTTAAGTAAAGTAAGTTCCTGTTAGGAAATTGCGCTCTTCTATCTCAAAATGTGCTTTTTTAAACGCGTTTAAAGGATTTAACTGACTTAACTCTAATTTGATGGTTTGTCAGGTATCTACTAGCACTGTCTCTGACATTCTTGAGGAAAACTAAATGTAGTGCGATGAATACATTGATCGAACGATCCCATTTAATCATTGGCAGATTCCCATCAAACCGCGCAGTTCTTTAAACACTTCAGTAAGCCATTAATAAATTAAGTTTACTAGCAGTTGGAGATATTTAACGTTTACCCAAAAATATGAATACCTTACGTAGTAACCATAACAAAATACCATCATAAAACCAATAACCTTACGTCGTGTTAAATGACTAGACAAACCTGGATTAAGATGAGCGCAGTAATCATTGTAATACATGGACTGCCCTCTCAGGCTCATCATCGTGGACTTGATGAAGGCGTTAATCTGGTCGTCTGTCCATTCTACCTATCAACGATATGTTCCAAAAATATTAAAACCTACTCCACAGATTAATAAATAGGTGTACTGAAAAAGGGGCCTGTCCGCAATGGGAAAAAAATTTGCAGTACGGACAGGTCCGAAATTTTTAACCCCGAGCGTGAATCGAACACGCGCCCTCTAGCCTAGTGCCGAAGGTAGGAAGGTAGGACCAACGCACCAGCAGCGGGCTGTCTTTGTATAAAAGGTGATAGTAGGTACTTACATCTTGCGTTCCTTTTCGAGGATCCAACCATTTCGCTTCAAGTTTTGCCCATCTGTTCTCTGGGCGGCACCTGAACACAAGTTTAACTAATCACCTAATGCGACTCTCTGACCGATCACTAGGATACCTCGTGTAGTATTTATGAATAAGTATATGAATACTATTATGACCCTCATTATATATATTGTTAAGAATTAGAAATCAAATTAGAATCGAATGAACACATTAAAATTGAGCCATATCTAACAGAATCTACTGCCTCAGAACCAGTGTAAGAACTCAGAACATAATGGATCAACATTTATTTTTCTAGTCGGAAGATATTGTGTCCCACAGCTGGGCAAAGGCCTTCCCCCCCTCCTCGTCAAACATAACAACACTTTTTTAACATTCATCAACAAATAACACTATTTCAAAATTTCTTGGTTATGTTTATGTATGAGCTGAATATTTTGAGCTTACTAACATTTTAGTTTTTCTAATAGGATGCTGTCGGTACTCGTCGTAATATTCAGTTAAGAAAGACATGATTATTAATTTATTTTAATTAAATTGTAAATTTTAAAAATACTGAACCATTTGCACAATCATACTTCAATTTTATAAACTGTCAATTTTTAATTTTTTTTGTGTCTGACATTTTTATCTTTTATGTAGTATGAGGTAGTATGTAATGCTGTAAGTTTCAGCTTACGTCGGCGACTGAGTCTCGAGTCTCGACTCGACAAGTAATTTTTCTTTTCTTTCATAATATGCTTTTATTGTTATAGCGGTTTTGCATGTCTGCACGTTTTTGCGAGGCCTCGCTTTTCCCATTTAGTTTCGTAACTCATAATCTATAGAAAACATACGGGTCATTATGGAGTTTACTCTTGTACAGTCAGCCAATATTTCTTTTCTATCTCTTTGATGGGTTCATTCACGTATGTTACTCTTAATCCATGCTCTTAATTTGATCTTAATGACACTAATGACTGAAAATCAGAGTTTGCTTTCTGAGCAATTGCCTTTCTGTGTCGTTGCAATACAACAATGTTCTGCTGTTCATGTAAATATGTGTTTGTGTCTCAGTTATGAAAATAAAGTTATATTATACCCTCAGTCAAAGAAGACGTGAGCAAGGTGGCCGTTATGATTAATATGATTAAGTTTTCTAAATATTGCGTGAAGGGATATACTTATTCGAATTTTTAATATCAACTAGTAAAATACTCGCAACTTCGTTTGCGTATATCTCGCTTAGCCTTGGGAATTTTAATAAATCCTTTTTTAGTACACCCCTAGACGTTCGTAAGGAACCTACATTCCTTTGGAATCTCTAGACCCAGCGGTCTGGGCTGTGCGTTGATATAAAGTTAAATCAGTCAGGACTTTGAATTTTATAAATAGTACTTATAGACAATATTCATATTGTACAAAGTGTATTTATTTTTTATACCACAAAGGTGGCAAACAAGCTTACGGTCGGCCTGATGGTGAGCGGTCACCGTTGCATAAAAATAAAGAGCATAAAAATCTTTGTTCTTAGTCCTCTATCTGCCCTGCTCATCTCTTTCGTTGGTTGACTGTACGTGCCCGGAAATAGTGTATTTCGCGTTTAGCAAAAAAAGTTTTTATGTCATTGTCTAATAATGTGTTACCTTGTAACTAATTACTTAGATAACAAGTTTTCTTTTGTAAACTATTGTTTGGTGACTTATAGTTACCTCATAAACGGAAATGGTTTATCACAATAACCCACATTCAGCTAAAATTGCTGTGATAATAAAAATTTGAATTCTCTCAGAACAAGTATCTATGACAGGCTGGTGGTGCGTTGGTAGTGAACCTTCGGCACCAGAAGGCGCGGGTTCGATTCTCGCTCGGGGCAAACATTTATGTAATGGCATTTGTGTTTGTTCTCGAGTCTGGGTGTTTTCCATGTAGGTATTAACTATAAGTATATTATTATATTTCCAATAATATATTCGTTGTCTGCTACCCATAACACAAGCATGTTGAGTCTAGCTTACTTTGCCACCAGGTGGCGCTGTGTAAATTGAGTAGAATTTATTTATTATCTATCTATACATATAACATAAAATTCAAAGTCCTGACTGAATATCAACGCACAGCCCAAACCGCTGGGATCTAGGGATTCAAAATTTGGCATGAAGGTTCCTTACACAAAGACCGGACCGATCGGACCGGACCGGACCTGGTCGGACCGAATGGAGCCGTACCGTACCGGACCGGACCGGACCGGAATTTGTTTCTGAAGAAAGTAGGTATGCTAATTGTTAGTAGGCCACGCGGGTGAAGTCGCTGGCAGAAACTAGTTTATTATAGTCGTGTTATTTGGATAAATAGAAAAAATCACGAGTTCTCTTATTAGAAAAGTCAATGTTTTTTTTTTCAAAACAATATTGTATCGCTGTGGTAATAAGTAGGAATTTACTGTTTGAGTAAAAGTATGTTGCAGTACCTAATCAATCGACCTTCAAACTTGAACTTTTACGACAAGGATTGCAATTTTATGATTTACGGCAATTCTTTCAAGGCACGCGACCTACATTATACCTAAACTTGCAGTAAGTTCATGGTAAATATTTAAAAGTAATATAAATCTAGTACCTATGTAATAAGTGAAGTGAAATAATAATAAATTCTACATGATTCCACGTAGGTACCTACCTAAGTGATAATTCACACAACGCCACCTGTGGCCTTATTCACGTAACAAGAACCGATTCTAGTTCGATTCAACGACACTCGCTGTCTCACTCATACAAAATAGTTATTGAACGGGACAGAGTGTCGTTGAATCGAACTAGAATCGGTTCTTGTTACGTGAATAAGGCCACTGGTCCCAAAGTAACCGTCTGTGTTATACGAATAAGACGACAGATATATTATTTTAATATACTTACTATCTTTTCCCCGCGGTTAATTTTATGGCATAGATCTCGTTTGAAACAACCCATAGCGCGACTTGTGGCGCCATCTGTTGGCCGTCATTAATAGTTAGGATTTCGCTTTTCTCATTGCAATGGCATACTTTCACGGGATAAAAAGCCTATGTTGGGCTCTGTACTCCTGATAATGTTCGAGTAAACAAATTTTCCGTGAAGGAATAACAAAGGAACTCAATTTCTCATTTATAATATTAGTTAGGGTAATACAAATGCCAACACATAATGTTTGCCCGGAGTGGAAATCGAGCTCGCTCTATCTGGTGCCGAAGGATCACTTCCTACCAACGCATCACCGGGCAGAAATATAGGGTACGTACGTACATAAGCAATGTTTTTTTATGTCATACTACAGGCAAATAGCAAGAGGGCCACCTTTTTTGTTTAAAGTCAGGAAAATGCATTACTGCATGTCCCGCCACTTGGGGGAAGCGACGGGGGTCTGTCGGGCTCGTCTCTCTAACCAATGAGGGATACCGACTAAAAACCTGACTGTCTGCCACCGACAATCAGTAACACCTTCCCCTTATGGTTTCACTAGAGCCCACCACACATTCCCACGGATGTCTCCTGTGTAGCTAGGATCAATAACGGCGACCTCTGATTGACAATAAGCGATGAAGCTTATTGACGTCCCGGGGGAGAAACTACAGCTGTCTTGGAACTCACAACGAATTAATCGAAAAGAAAATAGAGTAGGAAGTATTGAAAGGACTTGAAAGCAAACCACACTTTCACTACGTTTCACTGGTCAATAAAACTATTAGTAATAATTTATATTTATTTTATTTATGTGATCAGTCATTTACACAATGGAAATATAAATGATCGCTGCACATGTACAATGCAATTGCCTAACTATTGCTACGAAATCGTTTTCATGAGTGCATACATTTACAAAAAGAAAATTATTTTTCCCAAAGCTTTTGTTAACATGTTCAATGCCACCACGATTTTTATGTTTTATTACAATATAGTGTTTCCGAAATGGTAGTAGCATTTAATATGTTTTCGCAAGTTGGCGTCCCGTTTTATTCTACATTGAGTACAATGTACGTAAGATATAAATATTTCATGAATGAAACTCGGCGATGGAATATGAAACGCGTTGGAAAGTCATTTAAATTAGAACTGCTACATTACAGTGTGTGAGGTCCGTCTTTCTTTACGGTTCATTTATTCAATATTTTTTTAAACCACAAAGGCAACAAACAAGTATATGAATTGATCCTAAATCTAGACAAAACAACTATTTCTCTCTTTAGGACCCTATAGTAGCATAAGGTTCAATTTAACGTACATTTTCATATTTAGTGTTAACAATGAGTAAAAATTGTTGCCATGTTTAAAAAAAAAAGCTTTAACACTTTGGGAATTTGCACTTACAACGGCAAATGTGCCAAATAATTTTTGTGTACATTATTAAACTTAATCCTTAACCTTTAACGAGGTGTTAAAAACACTCATTTTTAAAACTAATTACAAAATAAAAATGCGCTTATTTCATTGGCTTCATTTGATTTGGTACACAGAGCAAAGGGAAAAGTATGTAGATGTATACAGCCACAGAATAACTACTAGTACTACGTAACAAAGCCTGACAGCCATACAATTGCCTATTATAATATTCTGCTGTTACAGTCGGTACTGACTGTAATGAGAGGAGCATTTCATAGTGTGGACGCAGCGCTGTTTTCTTCCTCTATCGATCGCGGCGAGCACGAGTTGAATGATTGGTTCGTACGCGCAAGGCGACACTATGGGAATCTGTTACATTGAAATGAAATGACATGTTACGTAACTCTGTTACATTACATGTTACGTAACAACAGTCTGTAAACGGCATGACACTTACACTACACTGCAAAACCAAATGTTAAAAGATAATCAAATGAAGCCCTATTATTGGAGAAAAATATTTTTGTGGTCATACTAAATAACAATTCATTTATAAGTGATTTTAAAATAATTGGACTCAAAATAGATCCTGTCAGATTGCCAGTTATCATAAAAGAAAATTTGTTCTACATTAGAGTAAAAAAAAATTTATAGTCAAGTTTGATATAATTAGTCAAGTTTTTACCTTATAAGATTTTGTAGGCAATTAAAAATATAGAAAATTTTGTTTACAGGCGATTCCAATTTACTTTTATACTTTACAATTAAATGACGAAAAAAAAAAACGTGAAAAAAAATATTGTCTATTCGATCAAAAATATTTTACACTTAAAACTGCTAAGTCGACTTGAGACGAGTACTGAGAATTCTTAAAAACTATTAGAAAAATACGTTTAACGTTACATTAATGCACGAAATATACAGAGAACACGTGAATCAGCAACGTTCCATATGTAGAAGTTACAAGTAATGTGGCAAACGAACCTACGGTCCGCCTGATAATGAGCGGTCACCGTAGGCTATGGACGTTTGCAACACCGGAGATATCACTCGCGCGTTGCCGACCCTGTAAAAATCTTTGCTTGTCTGGTGTGATTGCAGCTTCCACATCTTGTTTATTTTTGTCAACTCAAGTCATACGAATAATGGTGAAATTATCGACATTATACCTACAGTACCTACACCATTGTTTAAATATTTTTAAAACTTATTTGTCAACTGTTAAGTTTTTTTATGAGTAAATAAAGATATAACCTTAAAATATGAAACAAAAATGCTTAGTACATTCCTATGTGATCAAAACCTGTAGCCAGCAGGATTAAGAAAAAGGTGTTCAAAATCATACAGAATAAAAATATTTAAAACGATTGCTATTTTGTTTACAAGTCCCATTATCATACAGTCATAGATGGCGCTTCAGTACAACGTTTTTGTACATACTCTTAGGGCTTTTAAATAAGATTCATACGCCTTTACAAAAATCCTCGCTCCATCGAGAATTAATTCTCATAACACTTACGCCCGAACCCAATATGTGATCTCAATCCTTTTTTACTACGTCATATTGCAAACAAAAGTCACATCACGCATCTTTATAACCAATCAATGTATTGTGTTTATGACGCATCGAAGTCAACTACGAATCAATACTTCCGTCAATCACGACCATTCATCGATACTGAGATCACATATTGGGTTTCAGCGTTAAATCTCAAGTCAACTTGGCATTGTCTTCATCTGTGTGTGAGAAAGAGATACACAGAGGTGCAAATGTGATTGTACTTCAGAACCTCGCTCTTATATAAACGGCGGCAACGTCATGATTCGCGTAGCCTAGTCTCTTGGCGTGCTTGAAGATCTCGTTGGTGGTGGCGGTGAGGGGAAGCGACTGCTCCAGCGCGTCTCCCAAGCCCAAGGCCAGCTTGAGATCCTTCTGCATGTGGGTCAGCGGCTGGTGCGTGGAGTACGAGGACTCGATCATGGCGCGGCCCTTGAGGATCAGGTGCGGCGAGGCCAGCGGCGTCAGCGCCAGCACGTCCAGCAGGTCGGCTTGGCTGAGGCCGGCGCGGTCTGCCAGCGCCAGCCCTTCGGCCAGCGCGGCCAGGGACACGCCGCCCACCACTTGCAGCACAGAGTTCATCTTCGACGCGTTGCCGATGTCGCCTGGGATAAGAACACGACAGTATCAGTATGCTATACCACTGAATAAACATTTTTACATGTATAATATAATATTTTTTTGTCCCTTTCGCACTCCATTGAATTCTATTACCTTCTTGTGGCTGACATGAAGATGAAGAATTACAAAACAGGATTTAGACAATCCTTAGTTCAATCTGTGTGATTTGTCCCTATATATTTATTTATTTATAGTTTATCTTTTTTATTGTAAACGGGTAAAAGTTTTCGAGATTGATGCGTGCATGAGCAGGCAGTTACACTGGATGAATTTGAAAATATTTGCATATTATGCTTCTATTTTGCGTATTTTGAGCTCGTGCATGGCGTATAGGGCCGCGGCACACACCACACTGTCTGACTCTTATATTTATATAACACAGGTTTTATCCTACTTTAATTAACCTTTTGCCTGTTAAAACAATTAATTTTTTTAATGGTTTTGAACCTTAACTCTGCAAGATAAAGTTAAATTTATGATGGCAACTATTTGGCCACTACCAGAAGGTTTAAAAAACGACTATTCACGCTACTTCACACATGCACACACACCATAAAATTATACACTTAAGCACACGAAATACAATACATATTATGTTATATTTTGTCTTCTTTATAAACTTCTTTAAATTTTAGTTAATTTATACACTACTATGTGGTTATTAGTTAGTTATTCTATAGTCTTATGGTTCACACATAAGCGTCATTATATTTTGTGAAAAATTAATTTGTAATTGCATTAATAAGAAGAAAAAATATACAAAGGCTGACTCGCGCTGACTCGAACTTCGTTAATTGTCAGCGCGGGTCACCCTTGGTGGCGCCTTGTATACACTATACCAAAATCTTACCACACAAAAATTATAAGGGTTAAAAAATAATAAACTTAAAAAAATAATAATAAATAAAAACAACATGCATTTAAAAATATTTGACGCTCGGATTTGATAGTTGACACTTAAAATAATATAAAAAAACATACCAAAGAAATAAAAAATAAAATAAAATTACACAATAATTAGCAAACCTACAGGATGACAACCCACACAAAGGTTTCTAAAATGAAATCATAACTTTACACTTCTTTGTATTTTTACACATAAACCATCCTCTTGAATCACTATCTATTGCTAAATATTACATTAAAATCAGTTGAGTAGTTCGAACAGACTGCTGCGACTTCATTTTATAGTATTTATTCGAAGTATAATTTTTCCAAACGGCATACGGTGTGGTACCAAAAAGGTCTCCTTTTTGGTACCACACCGTACCAAATATGCAAATATTTTTTTGATAATTTTTATTTTTATTGTGTACCAAATAAACAGTTTCTCTTTTTTTATTCAAAGATCGGCAGGGCGTCCGCAGTGACACTCCATCCGGTCGGTCTTGAGCGTCGCGTTTAATTACTAATAAGCCCCTTCGCACAGAAGGCGACGCAAGTCTCCGATACTCGGCAATTTTAGTATCCAAGCGACTACCGCCATACAAGTCCACGGAGGTTCGTACGTACACTCGCGTCGTTGGATGCTAAAATCGCCGAGTATCGGAGACTTGGGTCGCCTTGTGTGCGAACGGGCTAACTGTTACTAAATACGGTCTGAAAAATATAAGTCGAAATATTTCTAAAATGTGTTCTATCTTTGTGATCTATGTCTATATTTTTTTGACATCTTTGCGTGGGTTGGATATACAATCGTGCTGGTACTAAGCGAGTGCAAGTGTCAACGGCCAAGATTCCTCGCGACATCAACCGGAGAAGCTGACTACTACCAAGGTAAAAGGAGTTTTTGCTCATCGCCTTGAAGCACGACTGGCAGTCGTCGAAGAGGGTGCGGTCGCCGGCCGCCAGTATTATTAATGTGCCTTCTTCTGCCTGCGTCTTTGAGCCTTGTATCTGAAAAAATTAAGTACCCTAATAAGTTTTGGAGTTCGCCTGTGAACACGGCCGTTGCAACCAGCAGGCCTGAGAAACTGCACTCGGCTGAAGTTTCGAAAGAATTTTAATAATGGTACAATGTATTTCATGGTTATTTTAGTAGTTCGTTAAATTCATGATGGGTCTGTAAAACAAAACGTCAGTTTATAATCAAGTATCCTTACCATATGCAAAAATTTGTAAGTAGTTGACGATGATTGTTACTTTCACGCAAAAACGGCTCGATAGATTTACTTAAAATATGGTACACGGGTGGATTAAGACATAGACTAGTATTGTCCCGGATATCAGTCCGGGAAGGGGACAATATAACAATTTGTTAAAGTTATTTTAGAAATTATGTTATCGAACCTGCGCTTCCAGGTAACGGCCTCCTTTGCCGCTGATGGCTTCCACGATATCGTGCGAAGTGTCCGCGTCGATGGACGTCATCTCCACGTACCCCTTCGATTCTAGGGACGGACAGTGCAGCACACCACAGTTTCCGAAGACCATCTGAAAATAATATATTGTTTTTTTATTTATTTAATCATTGATTCAGCCTGGGGTTCGATTCTACTAAACAAATGCACCAATGGACTCTCAATGGTGTCTCAATCGTGTCTCAATAGAATGCCAATAGTGTATCAGTGGAATGTTTTTGACATTTGTTATGGACTTAAACAATAACATAATGTTATGGACAACATATATTTTTTTTTACTATTGGCAAATCAATCATGTCTCAATAGAAATTGAGACATGATTGAGACAGCATTGAGAGTCCATTGGTGCATTTGTTTAGTAGAATCGGGCCCCTGTAGGCTTTCACAGACACTATCTCTAGCTAACAAAAAAAAAGGTGACACTTTTAACACATCGCTACCTTGTCTTAAAGTAGACTAGGCTATACCTACTTGTGTTGTGATACATACAAAACACCCAGATTCAAGACTTACACAAATGCCACCACCATATATGATTGCGCTGTGTGGGGATCGAACCCGAGGCCTTTCAATAACGTTCAAGTTCTCATTGTATACTTAAAAAAATCTTTGGCAATATAGGCGCTGTGTGAATTAGTGTATTTTTTTTTTAAAGATATAATGAGGGCGTTCACATGTTCACACCATTTATCTAAATCCGGATATAATTTACCTACATTCTTAATCTGTATTGCTATGAACAATATAGATTTCTTGGCGCAGTCCATTACATTTTAGCAACTATCTCGCTACAACTACGCCATTGCAGTATCATAAATAAACGTATGAGAATAAACATTAATTATGCGACCACCTGTCTCTAGAGTTCAGCGTCTGAAATTTGGGGAGAGCCAAAATTGAGGAGCTCGATGTGTTGCATTTTAAAAACGAACACGCAACCTAAGCAACGTCGACCACAGCCAGTGTTTGGATGGGTTTCGTAATCTCGAGCTGAACGTTAAGCCATCGTCCGGCTTTCGTCCATGGATGACAATCATTTAGCCGCGCTTTTAGATTGAAGGGAGACCTGCATCATCCTACTGCAGGGATATGATGAATTATGAATTCATATTAAATTATTCTATAGAAACTTTTAAGGTACTTTATTATATATATATATAAAATGCTTTGTCCTGACTGACTGAGAATCAACGCACAGCCCAAACAGCTAATCGCAGAGACCTGAAACTTGGAGAGTGTGTTCTTTGTACGACGTAAGCATCCGATAAGAAAGGATTTTTCGAAATTCCCACGGGAAAGCGGTATACACACTAGTAAAACCTGCGCAAACGAAGTTGTCTACATAAATAATCGAAACCTGAAAGTAACGTTTTTGTTTTATTGACGTAATCGGTTTATTTTTTCTATTTACAATAATTTTTAAAAAAAGTTCATTTAAGGTGCGCTGTAGTGGAATTCTTATTCATACATAAAACACTATTCACATAAACATTTTCATGTGATGATTATGTTGTACTTCGAAGCCTTCATCTAAAAACAAACTTGGTCATTCAAGAGTTACATGGAAAGGTCAATGTAAGGTCGCTTTGAGGCGGATAATGTCATAATGACCCGAGCTGACCTTTGCGAATCTACGCCATAACAACACACTACTTGTGCGTAAGGATTCTTTGAATATTTTGAACTTTATAACACCTAGAATTATCTAGGGGATTTACAGACGAGATTTTAGCTGAAACACAGGGTTTACAGGGTCGGCAACGCGCGAGTGATACTCTCGATGTTGCAATCGTCCATAGGCTATGCTGACCGCTTACCATCAAGCGGGCCGTATGCTTGTTTGCCACCTTAGTAGTATAAAACACGCTCAAATTTATAATTAAGACGCAAGTTAAGCAACGTCGACCCTAGGCAGTGTTTGATGAACTTACTCAGTGAAAACACTGTTCAATAAACACAGGAAAAACACTGTTAGATAAATTCTTTTATATTTTTTTCAAGATTATATTTTTCCGCAATTTTTTTTTTCATTTTCCACAATTTGGTCTTCGAAGTCTTTGAAATGCAAAAATATATTTCAAAATTGGTAGTCAAGAACAACAATTATTCAGCGACATTTCTCAGGTCATCCGACTAAATAGATTATCGTAATATAATAGCCAGCCCAGCCTCTGTTTCCTTCGGACTACGACATGGCACGAGTGCCCCCGGGTTAAGAGGTACAATAAGAGCCTAAGAAGTCTCGTCAGAGGTGGGCAACGCATTGGTAGTGCCCCTGGTGTTGCTGTATTGCTGATGTCCATAGGCGGCGGTGACCACTTTCCATCATAACATAAAAAAATAGCCAGTATTACCTCCTTAGCGGCTTGTGGGTCCGCCACACACGAGAATGTGATGTCTGCCTCCTCGACGACATCACAGGGAGTCACCGCAATCGTGGCGCCTACCTTCTCGAAGTCCTTGCACTGTGGACAATTAAAATAACTTTTATTTATAAAGAAAACACTACAAGGAACAATCACGCAGGTCTCTGATAAGTTTCGATTAGCTTGTCTCTTAAAAATCATACGCAAAAATGTCATTAAAAATCATCAAAATAAGCTATTGAGCCATCAAAACTAACACAAACTGTATTTAGAGACTCCCACAAAGGTTTAGGATACATTTTTCTTTTAAACAAGTTAAAAAAAAAAGCTTTTAAAAAAACTATTAAAATAAAGTTTAAAAACAGCGCCATCTAGTATTCTTCACAGTGAAACATAGTTTCGCCAATCTCGCTATAGATGTCGCTGCGCGCCTTACACCAGCGGAATCGATGTACGCTTCAGAAAGCCGCGTCAACGACCGCACCACGCTGCAATGGCCGACGGAGCTAAGCGCCGCCATTTTGATAACGGCTTTTTTTACTAAGCACACACGCAACCCGATAGTGTCGTATTGCCTGAAATGTTCGACACAGCGCTATTTTTTATTATGAACACGGTGTATTGTTGAAAACACTATGCGTAGGTAAAAGAGTTCATTATTTTGGCCTAGTCTAGTCATACGATTACTTAGTAGTATTTTAGTATCAGTATAAAATTGTTATTTTTAAGTAATATTTGCAATAAAAAAAAACTTATTACGACCTAGTATCGTTCGTTTGTTACTATACTTAATTATTTAAACATCACAATTAAATTTAAGTCAGTACTAACAAACTAATAAAATATCAGTCAATTAGATGGATTAAATTGTTATAGAACACTTAGAAGTACGAAGCTATTAAACTTGTCATTGAAACTAAAAAAAAATCTCAGACATACAAATAAGGTTGTAAACAGCCATGCTACCTTACCGGTATGGGATGGTACGAACGTCATCAACTGTTTACAGTGATCGTGGTGTTTAGACGAATTTATGACAAACAAGACAGAGTCAACGAAGGTCAATTCATGTTTGCACAGATGCCTTCACGGACCATTCATGCGTATAAAACTCTTGTAGTAAAAACGAATTTGTTCATCATCTCAGATAATTTCTGGCAACGCGCGAGTGATACTCCCTGGCATGACGAACGCGTAATCATGTTGGATTCTTTACATGTCACTTCGGGCGTAGTTTATTATTCTGATCTCGTAGCAAGCATAGAGAATTATCAGGCATTTAGAAGGTTTTGCAATTACATATTATTGGAATCAAAATAGTAAACAACAGCTCATAGCATTAGGTCCCAATAGTAATGTTCAATAGACCGTGGTGCTCGGCAATCGAGCCTCACTTGATTTGCCATCTCTCTAGGGTATAATGCCTTTTGCTTCAAATTGCTGCCTCTCACGTAGTTGTTAAGGAGGGAAGTCCTTTCAATACTTCCTACTCCGACTATCTTCTTTCTGATTAAATTCGTTGTGAGTTCCAAGACAGCTGTAGTTTTCTTCCCCGGGACGTCAATAAGCTTCATTGCTTATTGTCTATCTGAGGTCGCCGTTGTTGATCCTGGCTACACAGGAGACATAGTGGTGGGAATGTGTGATGGGCTTCTCCCGGTGTTAAGCGTCCATTCCATAGGCTCCGGGGACCGTCTACCATCAGGCGGGCCATATATTGCTACCTTAGTGGTATAAAAAAACATTACAGATGCAAGTGGGCTTATTCTCATAATAAAAATAGTTAAAACCTAGTCTCTCGAGCGTTAGCTCGCTCGTATTATGTTATGTATGAGCAAGATACCGCTTGAGTATTTGAGACTAGATTTTATTTTATTTGATAATGATTATCTCAAACTGATTGGCATTAGTCAACAACAAAACTAGGTTCTGTTATCAAACTATATAATTAATCTATTTGCAATGCAAACAGTACTAAAAACATTTAAAATATCATTCAAATTATAAAATATTAGCTTTTCCCCGCGGCTTTGCTCGCGTTAATTTTATGACATAGATCTCGTTTGACAACAAAACAACCCATAGCACGACTTGTGGCGCTATCTGTTGGCCGATACAGCGCCCTCTATAGTAGAAAAAATATTTTCCCATTGGAATAACATACTTTTACAGGATAAAAAAAGCTTATGTTGGGCTCTGTATCCCTGACAATATATTTACAAATTTTCATAATGATCGGCTGATTAGTTAAGCCGTGAAGGAATAACAAACAAACAAATTCACTTTCTCATTTATAATATTAGTTAGGATTAGTTAGGATACTCGACCAAATTCAAACTCTTCACTTTCGGCTATAAAGATAAAAAATAATAGACACGTACAAATGTAACTCATACATTTAAGCAAATTTATGTGCGAGTTGACGAACGATGCCGCGATCGTAACGGATAATATTTGCAAGTCCAAGAACTAGTTAAGTAAAAGGTGACCCACGCTTGTTACTGTTTATGACCCACATAGCACCCATAGTGCAATATCTAGAGATTGCAATATCTGTGAGCAGTATTCGCATTGTTGCTTCGCATTTGCAATAAAGGCGCTGTAGTCTGCACAGAATAACAAGGGCTCTGATTTGCAAAGTAAACGCCAAGTCACGGTCTGATGGATTGAAACTGTAGGAATTGTGATGAAAGAAACGCTTATTGACCTAGAACGTTAGATAAGAGGATATGTGTGTATTATTGGTGAATAAAATAATTGTTCGACTACTGTAATTGTTGGACTAGCTATCGGGCTGGAATAGTTTTTGATATCATTATTAATTTTTTATAGTCTTTTTTGTCTTTTTCTTCGTTGTCCTTTCCTTCGCCTTGTATTCTTTTTCATTGTGCTATGTCCTCTCTGTAACTTTTATTTTATATTTCCTATTTTATTTTGAACTGACTTGAGATTTCCATTTCTCTGTCCTTCCTTCATCCATTACAATTGTTAATAATTATTGTATTATAGCATTGGTCTCGGCCATGTTGTGTTCCTACGGTGAGTGAGGTCTCCAGAGCTCCACTTGGGGGGGCTGCGAAGGTTGGCAACGCGTGAGTGATACTCCCGGTATTGCAAGCGTCTATAGGCTACGGTGATGCTTTCCATCAGGCGGGCTATATCCTTGTTTGCCAACTTTGTGATATAAAAAAATATCTTATTAATTACTTCCTTATTGCACGTTTTTATTTTCATTCTGTCCGATATTTCTCGTTATGCAACAAGTTAGGCAACAAGTTTTAAATCTGGCTAATGATCAATCGATAGCAAGATGACTTCACCCGAGTTCACCCCCGTCTGATGTTTAGTAATAAATAAACAGTGCAGTTCAAATTGAGACCAATCGATAACTAAGATCGTCACAGACGAGTTTGTTTCGACCTGCGAGGCTTTTTCTAGAAATCTTTGGAATAAAAGACGTTCTGTTTCACATCTCATCTGTAGTCTGTGTAGCTGGGAAATTATTGGAACAGAGTGAGACAGTATGAACAGATAACCTATTTAATTAGATATAGGGAACCGGAACCAATAGAAAGATATATCAACAGAGACAGTAAATTTAATGTATAAGATGATACTGAACTAATCAGGACTACTCGTAGATCAATAATCTCGAGTATGAATAAAGAAAAAAAAATCTCTGATATCTATAAGTACAACCGATATTAAAACTAGTGAAACAGATATAAATAGTACAAAAAGTAATGAAAAAATTGTAAATTACGAAGCATAAAGTATTCAATCTTTATCAGTTTGGTTGTAATACGAAACCTTGCTTAACCAAAGTTAGATAACCCGACACAGTTGTTACATTACACGATTTTTTGTTACGACCCGTATACAAATATTTGCCACGTCGACACTAATGACTTTGCTCTTCCAAATCAATATCCCGGGCACTTCGCTTGATCAATATACGAGTTGAGTTCAGTTTGTATTAAATAAATCCTGAAACGTGATCGTTTTAGATAAAACATGCTCATTTCACAGGAGCTCGAAGGGTCACTGTGTGTCGCACTCTAAACGAAAACCCAAGTTAAGCAACGTCGACCCTAGCCAGTGTTTGGATGGTTTTATATCGAGCTTCTCCGTGCTTCGGTCCGGGCGGCAATCGATGGATAACAGCCGTTAAATCAAGTCGGTGGCCCTCGGGCTGCTTGAAAACACTCCCAATCATCCCGTAGGTTATCGTAATTAACAATTCTTCCCAATCAATATCCCTGGCACTTCGTTTGATCAATATAAGAGTTTGTATTAAATTCTGAATAGGACACGTGACTTCACGACAGGTTTTAAAGGTTAAATGTGACTTAATATTGAAATAAGCAAGAAGATTGTACATTGTACGTATGTATCGATACATTCTAATTCGAAATAGTGTGATGGAAACAATGTAACTATAATAAATATAATAATAGACTTGGTTTGAGAAAAGGGAGGCCTATACCCAGCAGTGGGTGAATATAATAGATGCTGATAATAATAGTAGACGGAATTTCACCTGCATCCTATCGTCCCCGTTCCTGGGGTGATTTCAAGGAAAAAATAGTATGTCCTTTTTCTCAAACTATCTCCGTACCAGACGTATAAATCGACTGAGCGGGTTAAGCGTGAAAAGGTATTAAAAAGAAACAGACAGAGGTTACTGTCCAATTTATTTGTTTTTCTACCGAGTATATCGACATTTTACACACTATATTTAACCTTTGTCAAATAAAATTGTAAAGACATTTTGTCTAGCTTAGAAAATAACCCTGACCTAAAACATAGATGATACAATAAATGTAACAAATAAAATAGTTTACGATATCATTGAGGGAAAGAGCAACGTTCGCATTAAAAATAACGTTTTATTGAATGCGATAAACGAACTCTGGAACGAACCATGCGTGAACCCCGAGATGTATGAACACCTGCCATACGCAAACGGACAGTCATTGTCGATAATGTTAATTATAAATTCTAATTAACTTCTAACGAATGACGAACGAGAATATTTACATAATAAAATGCTTTGTCCTGTCCTGAATGACTGACTGACAGATTTTTATGGTAAAATGTAAGCATTGCAATGCATTGTTATGAATCGTTGAAATTAAATTACAACATGAAGATAAATACAAAGACGAAAAAATTGGAAGTCGACCTCCGTGGCGTAATGGTTACCATGCCAGACTGCCACCCAGTAGGTCCCGGGTTCGAATCCCGGTCGGGTCATGATGAAAAACTACCGTTCTTTGTATCACGTATTCACGTAGGCATAAGAAAAGAAAGGATTTTTCGAAATTTCCACAAAAAAAGCGGAATACACGCAAGCGATGATGATTTCGCTAATGTTAATTATAAATTCTAATTAACATCTAACGAATGACCAACATGATATTAAATAAGTAGATCAAGAACGTGTAACACCCTTGAACTTTATAGGGGTGCGTATAAAGAGGTCACATGAATAAGAGGGTTTGTACTTTGTAACAATGATAAATATGGATACAAAAATGTAGAATAAATAAATAGTTTTGGACGAATCACATTACCACACTAGGTGTACTAGATTGCTGATAAACTTAAATACACTTTTTTGTAAATAAATTCTTATTATACATAGAAAACATCCAGACCAAGGCAAATAGACATGTTCATGCACACAAATGATTGCCTTGTGCAGGATTCGAAACCGCGGCCTTTGGTATAAAGTGACCAATGCTAGCCAGTCGACTACCAGGCCTGGCACCAAAATAAATTCCCTTCTCACCTACATAAATTCAACATAATCTACGACCTAAAGGCAACCTAAATTGATCCGCAGAACCTATCATTTGTCCCTATACGTATAATTAATTCAAGGCACCGTTTGTACGGCACGAAAATTGCTTTGGACGCGTCGTCGGCTTGAATATTAAACTTCCATGGATGACGCTTCTATGAATGACGCACAAATTATTATGGGAATCCGTCTGGGATCACTTGTTTGCATTTTTTGGCGTCAAGCCATCCAGTCTTAAGAAGTTGGACAAAAAAAAAACACTCGTAATCGCAAACTTGTTTCTTTATCAACGTAACATTCACCTATTTAAATATTATTATATAAAGAATCGTGTTCATATAATTAACGTTAATGCAACGCGTTGTGCGCAAAACTATGACGCATGTGAATAATCAGTAGGTCGTATATTTTATGGTATTATTCAGAATTCGTTGGTTTTGTATAAACACCTAGCAAAAATTAGGAAATTACATTTTGAAATGAAATATGACGTGTTTTAGACTTAGACATTGTAGTGTTGTTACTAAACGAGTTTCTTGATCACGTTCCAAATGAACATAATAAATAAAAAATCAAAAATCGCAACTCTCACTACTATTTTACTCTTATTACTGATAAAAATTGAAATAAAATAGAAAGAATATGCTTTATTTGCAATACAGAACAAACAACTCACAGACTAGTATGCGCAACAAGGCGGCCTTATTGCTAAAAGCAATATTGTTAAAGTAACTTTAGGGTAACAAATTTGTGTATGGACTGGGCAGGGCTAGCAAAATATAAATAAAATTATAACATCAAAGTAATAACATAAAAGTGAAAATGAAGTGAAAATCTATTAAAACAATTCAATAGTTCGAAGTGGATCATGTTCATGGCCATTATAAAACAGAGTGACGTAGGAATGCATCTGTCGCCTTCATTATGAAAGCAAATCTGTTAGAAGCAAAAAATATTAGCAATATAAGACCCTCCTACACCACCCACGGAGTTAAACGAACGATCTGAGTTCGTTGCCAACAAAAACATTGACATAGACGATCACATTTCACCACTTAAGAATTTATCGGACGTCCCCCAACCTTCAATGGATAAATAATTGCCCATTTCATTTAACTCAAGTTTCGTAAATGTTATTGATGATCTCGTTGGCAATGTTCCTGTTGCCGTGTAGGAAAATATTTTTGATAATATTATTTCCTGAATTCCTAAGATCATTATTTTTTTTATGACAGAAGAGGACAAACGAGCTAGCTGGTCACCTGATGGTAAGCCACCACTGCCCATGGACATCCAAGACTACAAGATCTTGAAAGCGTTGCCCAAATGCCCACCTATGAAGGAATGAAAAAGGAGGGACGGGGAAGAAAAAAGGGAGTAGGAAGCAGGAGGGGTAATAAGGCTTCTCGTTGGCAATGTTTTTATTGCCGTGTAGCAAAATTTTTTTTTATTACTTCCTGAATTCGAGATCATTATATTTTTAGGCCAATAGCCAAATGATACCAAAATCATTGTAACACGTCGTATTTCCGTAAATGAAGCAATCAATTTCTTATTATAATGTAAAAAAAATTAAAGCAACACATGCCTCATAAACATCGTGACATAAAATTGGAATAATTCCAACGCTTTTTAAAATTGCAATCCCTAATCGATACAATTGGCAAAGTACGGGAACACTTTGACCCTGTATACTCGTACATTTACGCCATTGTACGCACGCGTGTTGGCATCGCGTTTCGTGTTACATTGAGCTCCTTGTATATCAGACCTCACGATGAAACGATTGCAACTCCGCAATGGATAATGAAACGCGACGTAAACACGCGGGGAATTCGCTCTTTCTGGAGTGATCTGAAAGCGCTCTGCAGTGTTCTGTTGCGTAGGCGTTATTGGAGCGGTCGCGTGTTCGATTCTGAACCATTCACGCGAGAGAACATACCGAGATGCGACACGTGAGGTGAGCTTCGAAAGGCGCCGGCATTTCTGCTAAACGACCTACACTCATCTTTGAAATCTCAAGGACGTCTCCAGAACATAATGAATTCAGTACAAGCGAATGAATCGAGCGACGTAAATGTTGCATCCATTTAAATCTGTTTAAGCCATCTTCATTACATTATCTTATCTTATATTCTGTTTAATCCACGACATTTACCACTATTTATATTTCTTAATTTTATTTTTCATCAAGTACCTACCAAGTTTATAAAATACTATGTTTCTTACCAGTTCGACTGGTGTCGTGCGTGAGATAAACAGTAGTCTAGTCAGTGACTTAAAAGCACTGAATCAAATCAACACCAGTTATCCGCAGTAATGTCCATAGGTGAAAGAGTCTGCTGGCGAAACAGTAATAAAAGAATCGTCCTGTCGGCGAACAGTCCAATGGCGAATAGGTTTTAGGGGAACGGTTTCAGATTCGTAGTTGACACTAATTGCGGGAATCCAAAGGAAAGAAGAAGACTAGTACTTCATGGTACAAAACTGCTTTCTGAATACGACTTATCCTACCAATTCCGCAAAAATATCTAATATATAATAAAAATATTTAGATTTTTGTTAAATGTCAGAAGTATTTTTCTAGTTTCCTGAATTAAATTGGCGACCTTCCTATTTCAGAACGGATGCATTGTAGATAGCTGAGCATCTGGATGCAGTGGACGGCGCGGTATAAATAGAGTACACACCTGAGCATGAGATCGGACGCGACCGGGTTACCCACAAGGCACAAATGAATAATAAACATAACATGTACATTTAACTCTCATTTCATTAGTGAAATATAGGATTAAATTATGTAAAATAAATAATGCAAAAAGGCCGTTGCGTTGGTAATATAGAAAAAAAAAATAATTTCGCAAAGCATGAAGTAGTTCTGCATTTTTGGCTTGTTGTTTGGTGTATTGTATGGTGGTTAATTCGTCTAAGATTGTATGTTACGGTAGTGTGAATTCAAATTAGTAACTTCGAAAAACCTATAAAATCTTTAAAAAATCGAGAAAAAGGACTATACATACTAGACTTTAGGACCTATTTCACTGTTTGCTCTCTAGGATCAAAACTATGTCTAACATACCCAACCCATGGAACATACCAAAATGCAGAACTACATCACATCACGCTTTGAAAATTTAATAAAATAACAAATAAAATATAAGAAATGATATAATTTAATTATTCTAAGAAAGAATTTTGGGAACTCGACCGGAACAAATGGAACTACCAGAACTACTCTAAGTTGATAATTCGATAGTGTGTGATTCTTTAAAACATGTTTAATAAATAAACGTTTGAGTACAATAACAATGATAGAATTTCATAAACGTTTTTCCTCCTCACATTTTATACTAGTGAACCCGCGCAACTTCGTTTGCGTGTATTTATTTATGCACAGTAGCGCCATCTATATCAGACTTTTGATGAAAACCTACGGGAATCGCGTATTTTTCGGGATAAAAATTACCCAATGTGCCAAATATCATAAATATTGACCCAACCATTTGAGCGAGCGTGAAGAAGTAACAAACATACACATAACTTTCGCCTTTCTAATATTACATAGTAGGATAGTAAGTAAGGTATTGTCAAGGAAAAGGAAAAACTGTGGTTTTAAGGTAAATTAGCTATGGTAACTTCTAGATCATTCTCAATCATAAAATAAATAAAAATTTGGTTCAATATTTTTACTGGCAGACGGAAAAAGGTTAAGATAACGGGTGTAATATCATACTATCTAATCTGTAGATAATGCCAGAGATTGAGCGAGGGTTTTCTCTGATACAAAATGTTTGACATATTTGCGTCATCTGTGTTATTCGCAATACTGCTCATGTTTCGCATAACATCACGGAGAAAACTCCAACGTGAGGAATTTTAAGAAGCGTCACAAGTTTGCACTTGAGTGCGAAAATTCATTATCCGTAATGGTTACTCTAATGGGAAGTAAACGCTACGACACTTTCATTATACTTTGGAATAGAGTAAATAGACTTTAGAATATCTTAGCTGGACAGATACAAATTATGTTCATTTTCTAGTAAATTTTACACTACCAGAATAAATAAACATAATATTTGCAATACACTACCAAAACATAAGTATTCGCAACAAGACGGTATTTTCGCTAAAAGCGATCTTTTCATACCTTGAAAAGGTAATAGGTACCTTTGTGTTTATATCTATGCCTTTGGGTAATTAATTTTATTATTGTAATATATTTTTTTTTACTCATATAGTCTACAGTGGTGTTAAAATTATAATAAGAATAGGTTCTCAAATGGCCCTGCAAGGGCAATTTGCAAGTTGTTACATTTTTTTACATAATAAGTTTTTTTTTTTATATGAAGTGGGAGGCTGGTGCCTGTTGTGGGTTTTTAGAAAAAAAAAACCGTGTTACAGTGTTACAGGCTACAGGTCGCCAGTTACTAGATAAGTACTTATTTACAAATTAAAAATCTAATAAAAATTTGAAAACTAAAACAATTTTATTATAACAAAACCCGACACCAACAGACGGAACTCAAGATATGGAGGACAATAACTCTATTGAATTTAATATGAACTTCCTATTTGCTCGAAGGACGGAATGCAATGTGGAACAGAAATTATTAATAGCATTGTGACAAAAACAGCTTTATATTTCAAGAGCATTCGTCTAGCTAGTGAATATTGATATTATTGAACGGCTAACCTCGTCTAGGTTCCAGACATTGTATTTGTATCCTAAAATAACATTTACATTGATGATCTAATTGTCTCCTGTTATGTCAGCCCACTTGCTTCGGATGTAAATGTGCTGTAATGTAGTGTAGAGTAGAGGATGCAAAAATGCAATTATTGCATCGAGATATAAGTGTACGTTAGTAGTTAGTACTTATATCTCGATGAATTATCGTGAATATTATGTACTTCTTTGCATTGTTACGATAAAGAAGAACCTATATTTTTATAAAAGCAGATTATTCTCCATATTAAATAAATAAGCTACTTTATAAACTACCACCATTTCGGAAACTTAAAACACAAGAACAAAGTGTTTCGCCTTAACAGACACTAAGAAAGTCAATGGACATTATTCTTAGACTAAAACATTTTAGAAGTTTACGTTAAATTTAAATTACTTAATAAGCTAGATTGTAATATTTAAGTGTGCAAATCACGATTCTATAAAAATAAAAAAATAAAAATCGGAAACAAAGCAAAACGTCTACTGGGAAATGAAATGGCGAAAGAAATCCAGTTACAGCCTTTTTTGTCGTTCAATAGGCTAGTTGCCGTAAAAAATGTAATTAGTCCGTCTTAAAGATTATTCAGAAATAAGGGCAACTCATTTTTTCATTTGTAAATTATACCAAAAATGACAAAGATATAACCTATTAGTCGACATCACAGGAGACCGAAGAGCTGGCAGCTACCTCGGACAAAGAATTAGTCTAGCTATTCAAAGGGGGAACGCTGCCAGTATCTTCGGAACCTTGCCTAAAGGGACTCCTTTTAATAATATATTTTAGTTATTTTATTATATTTTTTAAGGTTTTTAGTTTTAGGTTCATTATAATTTGTTTATATTAATATGTTTAGTTATGATAAAATAAAATAGTATTCTCGAGGATTTATTCCTCGTCCACCTTACCTATTAAAGTTACGTGTGTGTGACGTCACGCCGTGTGGCATTTTTTCGCACGGGGTGACGTCAAAGGCCCCCACTCCTAAATTTTTATGCCTCGTATCTTTGTTATTTTTTGTTTAATCGAAAAAAGAAAAAATACGTGTTTAAAATACGGACTAAATATAATTTAAATATAATGTAATTATTTTGACCCTGGAAACAACCCTATTCATATTTTGACAAGAGATCCAGGAGGGCAACTACTAGGGAGGAATTTCAACCAAGAATTACAAGGTATTTCATGGGTATAATTCAACGAACTACTAAAATAACCATAAAGTACAAGGTATTTCATGGATAGAATTCAAGGAATTAATAAAATAACCATGAAATACCATGTACTTAATTCACGGTTGAAATTCTTCCGATACTTCGGCCGAAGTATCGGATTTACGTTTCGTAGTACGTTCCTGTATTCAAAAGAATACAAACTCAATTTGTCTGTATTTGTAACATTTAAAGCATGGATGAAATCCTTATTTGAACGGAGTACAAAGAGAATTTTACATCATAGAATAGACGATCATTCTATTAAGTCTGTTTTACCTGTATTGATGTCTGCCCTTCGTTACTACACAACATCCGGATTATTCAATCATTCTTTGTCGGTAACTAATGCGCGATTTCCATTAATGAATTAATAGGATGTATTTTGATAACAATATTCGAAAGCAAAGTAGTTCATGGTCTTTTTTGGGGGTCAACCCGTGGCTAATCTATTGACTAGCAACTAAACTCAAGGTATCTCCCTTTTTCTTGGTTAATTAGACAATGACAGCAGATATGTGCCCTAAACTTTAAAATGACTGCATGTAATGTATAGATGATGCACATCTTCTGGGATTAGCCAAATATAATGGCTTACTTTACTAATAGCAAGCATAAGTGATAAAAAATTGTGACGATTCGAAAGAGTTTGTAATAGGCCTATTTGAATAACAATAATGACTCTGACTCTGTAAGAATATGCAGGAAAGCCAAAACAAACTGAATATTACATATTATTTTATTATATTACTTGGCAAAACAAAACAATTATGTAGCAGACAGTAGCAGTGTATATTCATTCGTTTATGACGTAGATGCGAAATAATCAAGGACATATCGAACGGATACGGCAGTACAAAATTGGGGTTAAATGAGTATTGTAATAAAAACTATAGATTACATTGTGTTTTAATAATATATGATAAATAACATAGTTTGCTGGTTTTGTTGTATAGTAAAGACATTATGATTGACTGATCAGTAGTGACCAATTATGTTGACTAACATGCTGCCAAGCAAAAACCACAAGAAAGATGAGACAGAAGGAAATGAAAAAAGTAATAGAGTCGATGGAACACATCACAACACGTCGAAATCGCAATAGGTGTTTTTTTAGGGTTTCATACTTCAAAAGAAAAATCGGAGCTTTTATAGGATCACTTTGTGTACGTCCGTCTATCGTCCTGTCATTCTGACATTTTTTTTAATTTAAAAATCAGACCTCATCCCTAACGATAACAAAATTCAATATCATAATAACTCATAAGTTTGTGATATGTTGTGATAAGAATATGCTAATAATCGCAAAGATCTTTAAATAGATCTCAATGAATACATTACGTGGGTTCAAGTAAAAGTTGTGGGCGTAAAGCTGCCAAACCTCGTCCTTGCTTGACAATAGACGCACACACGTAATACATTCACTTTATGACGTAACAGAATGTGCTGCAGACATCCTTTAATAACGCGGTAATCTTACAGAATAGGGATGTTGACAAAAAATATGAGCTCCGAGAGAACGTCAATATTATTTGTAATACAAACTTATGACTATCGCATTGATAAAGGAAGTAACAAAGGAGGCAAAGCATTCCTACTGCCTTGTTCGATACGGGTATTTCATAAAGCTGAAGAGTTTGATTGTGTATGTCTTAAGTTTGATTATTTGTATCGAGAATAAGCTGAATAAGCTATAGGTGTATAACATCACACATTGGAGCAACAATGAAAAATATTAATTTAAATGGATTGCATATACAAGGGAGTTCGATTGTACTTCTAATCAAAGAATCAAAATGAAACATTAAAGTATAAAATAGTGATTAAGGAAGTAGGTACATTTTGTTAAATTAAACATTGTAAAAACGAATTATATTGTAAAGCTTCATATTATCTACATAACCAAAACTAATTACGAATTCGCGATATGCTATCAGTCGCACTGCGATAAACCAAATACATCGACCGTATGTATCTTGTCTGTATTATTTACATTATTATTATTATTTTCAGCCCACATTCACCCACTGCTGGGTATGGACCTCCCTTTTCTCACGCCACTTTACTGGGTCCTATGCCATTCTTATCCAATGCACTCCCATCACCCGCACAAGTAACTGACCAACAGGCCGGTGGACTGCCGATCGATCTGCACCCTCGGCCACCACTCCGTCATCGCTATGGTCCATTATCTACGTGTTAATAAGATTTTTTTACTTTGAATGTATTAAGTTAAGTCCATTTTAGTTTTCCATTCTTCGCCAGCACCACATTTTAAACGCTTGAACCGAAAAGATTATAAATATTATAATGTTGTAGTGTCGTGGAAAGTAAGTGAAAAGACATGCATGACAGTTAGCGCTCAGTATGCAGTAATACTGCGGCTACCCTAGTTTTCTGTATTTTGACGTAAAAGTTCGTTTAAACTTTTTTTGTCCTTCCAAGAATTTGGTACTTTAATAGACTGCCATAATGTAATCATGTTCTTTAAACTCAATATAACGAGGTCTAAATTTGAATGTAAATATACATAATTGCAACTGAACATACGTTCAATTAACAAAGAGTACATGATGTACAAACATATTGACATTGCGTTATTTTCTGTGTAACTAACTACCACTTGTAAGGACTATGCACGAAGCCATACCTATGTCACAAGGCCAAGACCATTTCACAACGGTTTACATTCACGTGTACAAACTACTGAAACGGCATTACACGTATCACCCATCACCCTTAATTCCCGAGGTAGTAGGCAGAATCATACTATACTAGTCGCTAACACCGCTGAGTCGCGCAGACGTAAAACGAAGTTCGATGCTTATTACTCAGTGCAACGACAATCGATTTTCAACTGTTTTATAAACTGTGAGCCCAAATGGCGCTTACTATAGTAAGTACTATAAGATTCTTACACTTCTTAGTACAAATCTGTCGTTTGAACTGGTAGGATAAGAAAAAAATGATTCGAAAGATCTTGTTACAGGCCTATTTGAATAAAATTATTTTGCGGGTGCGACCAAATTTGACGAATGCGCAACCAGCGAGCCGCTCGCGAGCCACCCGCGAACCGAGCCGTGCAATTACTGCAACTGTTTGCTGCACCTCTCACGCGCAACTCACGCAAGGCACGCAAAGTGCGCGCGTTCTGCGCGCGTGCAGCTCGCGATCCGCGCGCGCACACTTTTTCCATTCGCGAACTGAGCGGGTGAGGCGGTACTGCGGGGCTCGGGCGCGGGCGGTAATGCGCTCGGGCCCTGAGTTTCATGAATAAAGATTAATTATTATTATATTAAACTTGAAGAACACTGAAATCCGGCTCGAAGGACCACAATTTATTTTGGTTTGGTAAACCTTAGTTTACGGAATGTAGACATTTTTGGACACTAAACAATGTCAGCCTGAATGGTTTGATTCATTGTAAGTTTACATTTTTTATGACCATTTATCAATATTAAGTTTGTTTTAAGAATTAAAACCAAATATTATACCCTCCGTTAAGTTTACATCCGAAAAATAAACTGGCGTCTCTTTCTACAAGAGTAAAAAGGATAGAGAGCGCACCAGGTAAGAACTTTAATGGTAAGAATAACGTTTAACTATTTTTTTATAATGTAATGCCGACACAAGGGCTACCTGATGTTAAGGAACTTTATAGTAAGCCGTTTGGCAATATTCACCTACAATCCTTGTTTAGGGGACTCCTAACAGTTTACAATGGTCTCTTAGTAGGTAACAATATTGTTTTACCAATGTTTAACTGTCACCTATACTATGAATAATTTATAGAGGAAAAGTGCGTTGTTTATCCTTCCTCTCTGTACACCGTACAATATTTTTACAAATTTTCATGATGAGCTCAGCTGCATAGTCAGCGTGAGAGAATAACAATCAACTTTTACTTTTTTATTTTTTATTAAAGTTGTTATTGTAAATTCAAGCATTGAAGAGCGGATCATTTTTGCTTAAGTGAGATGTATGTGTATTTTTTGCTTAATAAATATTATTATTACTATTTATAAATAACAGTAATAGCGTGATAATGACGAATAAGATGCTGCGCGCATGTAACTAAAGTAATTTAGTTTGTAGAAGCGATATGCTACCTACACTCTCGAAGTTGCGCAAAAACGAATTGTGTGGACGTCTACATCGTCATCTTATTTTTTTCTTTCAACATCCTTAACTCTACTTCACTTCGATCAACTTCGCGAGAGTGTAGAGCTAACAATACATTTTTGAGTCAAAATAAGTCAATTCCATAGAATGAGACGACTAAGCAAATTAATCAATTCGATGCCTATTTTTAAACATTCACTAAGTACCTACATATCTCTGAATGCGTAGGAGTGAGATAAATAACATGTGTTCAAAATATTTGAATCGATGAAAAACTTAGTACATACAAACTTCTAATAATTTAGAAGTCTAGAGCTAGCCTATGATTCCTCGTCCATAGTCGGTCCCTCAATGTTGAGGATCGTGTCTCCGACGTAACTTAGTCACCGTTTCTCTACATCTGTTCCGATCTTGTGCCAGATGCGAGAGCTGTGCTTATCGGCATTTCCAGGCTTTCAGCTACCTGGTCCGTCCATCGTCTAGGGCTGCGTCCTTTTGGTCTTTTTCCTTCCACCTTGGCTGTTACCATAAGTTTTTCGAGGTTGTCGTCATTCCTTCGCGCTATGTGTCCGAAATATTGTAGGATGCGTTGTAGGCAGATGGAGTAGAGTCGCTGCTGTCCATCAAGTCTTAGCTGTCTCAAAATGGAGGCATTCGTTCTGTGGGCAGTCCAGGGAATGCGCAGCATCTTTCGCCAGAACCACATCTCAAATGCGTCTACTCTCTGCCTATCCGCGGATTTCAGTGTCCACGTTTCGGCACCGTGGAGGAAGATGGAGAAAACTAGTGTGCGCATGAGGTGGATTTTAGTTCGCACAGATATGTTGCTGTCCTTCCACACTCTGTCAAAACCTTGCAAACTTGTATTTTTGCTTTAAATAATATCTTTTTACATTGTTTTTTCATTAAAATATAAGTATGCTTTCTTTATTTCTGACCATTTAGTGTTTTCTAACCATGTCCCGATGCTAGACAAAGGTCTTTCTTTCTCCAACTATCCCTTTATCTACTTTACTGTTTCTATCGATCAATTTCGTCAGTTCGTCTGTCCATCTCGTTAACGTTTAGAAGTGTTAGAACAATTATGTCGTCATATTTACAATAAATGTCCATATTAAATCCATTGAGGAAGTTTACAGAGAAAACATTATAAATAGGACTCAAGTCTACAACCATATCAAAACACCATAAACCACAACATGGGCAAAAACAAGGGCTTATCTCTATAATAAGGCCGCCTTGTTGCTTGCAAGTATTAGCTAGAAACATAACTAGTGTATCGTATCATACTAGTATGCAAGGTATCAATGTCATTATTATTTCTGTCTTTTGCTGAACGTGTATTGCAAATAAATCATATTCTATCTATCTATTTTGGTGATAATCCTAGGACAGTCCTACGTCTGCACAGGCTTTATTACAAACTGTAGGTAATTATTATGCCACTATTTATTTACAACTAGAAAAAGAAAATGGCTACAAACAGAAAATAACGATGCGGTTTTTAATGATACAGAGACAATTCTATTTCGCACGGTTCAATTTAAAACAATAGCTACATTCAATTTTTCGCACAAAGAGTGTGACGTCACGTAAATATTCTAGATAATTCTTTACTCGATTAATTTACTAATAAGGAAGTGACCACACTACTTGTCAACACCGAGTCAACTTGACAGAAGGTGCTACAAGGCGATGCACGGGAAAAATATGGCGTTCGACATGCATCGATGACTGCTACGCGACTCGGTTCGCGAATCGAATAAATTTATTGTGTAATAATATCATCGTTGACATCTATTTTTTTTCTCTTCTCACTCTAATTTTTTCCTGAGTGAGTTTCTTGTTCGAAACTGCCACGTTCCTGTCCCGTCTAGCCGTGTTGACACAATGTGGCGGACTGTCATTAAGCCGTAATGCAATCCGGCTTATCCTTGACCCGCCGTAATACAAAACGGCTGTTTTTAAAACGGCGAATTATACAAGCAAGCGTATATGTAGACTCAAATTACGCACAATATTATTGTAATTTTTACAGGCAACGCACCATTTCCGTATTTAATCAGTTCGTTATTACTACGCAACCCTAAAAAGGGATTAATTATTTTTACCGCAACCCGCGATGCGTTTTAATAGCACAAATGGTTATTTATAAACTCGTAAATTACATCGGACGAGCCGTGTGGTCGCGCTGGCCTTTCGTCACTTCGGTTACCGATAATACCGATAAACATTCGGATTTTAGTTTGGTTTGATGACAATATAGCCATACCTCCATACGATACAAGTTTTGATAGACTGGTGGCGATACTTCCTACTCCGGCTATTTTTCTTTCTTATTAAATTCGTTGTGAGTTCCAAGACAGCAGTAGTTTCTCTGGAAACGTCAATAAGCTTCTTGTCAATCTGAGGTAGCTATACAACTAGGATCAACAACGGTTGTGTCTCCTGTATAGGTAACGTGAGCAGACGTCCCGTTGTCCCGTTTTGAACGGGACTGTCCCGGGTGTCCCTGAAACGAACTCTGGGACGCAAAATTGACCCGTTTTCAAAAGAACGTGCCAAGAGTTTCATTCTTACTTGAAATCATCACCAGCAAAATGAAAGCTTTATTCTTCTGATAAATAATATAACTAACAAAACATTTTGAGTACGTATATTGTTTGATTAGTAACTTTTAAGCCAACTAACTTCTGAATAAATAAAAAACTATTTCAAAAATATTTTTCTTAAAAAAGTGTTTTTTTTTTACCTAAATAAACGTATGTCCCGTTTTGAGTCAAAGAATAAATGGTCACGTTATGTATATAAAAGACACAGCGGTGGGATTATGTGGTGGTGGGCTTGTCCCGAGCCCGATGGCGAGTGTGTAGTGATAGTGACCCTCTCTTCTGCAGCAGGGGGCGCAGATTCGATTCCTGCTCGGGCTCGGGCCAAACGTCTATATGATGGCATTCGTGTTTGTTCTCAAGTCTGGGTGTTTTCTATGTATGTTCTGTGAGTAGGTATATATTTACCGTGCTTATACTAGGGTGTGTACCCATTATGTCGTGACAACAAATAGTTATGTAGTTTAAAGTATCGTGAATTTAATAAATTAAAAATGTGTGCTGTTCACATTTAGCACGACACGATTAAATTATCGTACACGTCTTTTAAATTTGTGCTACGATGGCTACGATAAAAAAATCGTCACGCCACGACAATGTGATGCGATCTATGCATTGACAACAAATAATTTGTGTAGTTTAAAGACGACTTCCATACTGTAAATAATATTTACAGTACGTGACCAACTCACATATTATGTGAGTTGGTCACGTATAGCACGACACGATAAAATTATCGTCCACGTCGTTTATGACAGTTTATGTTACGATAAAAAAATCGTCACGACATCTATGCACCAGTTAAAAATACATCTACTATTATAATTTAACTACGCTACGCATCAGTACTATACGGTTGTGATTGCCAATTTTTTTTAGTAGCAACCAAACTGGAGCGTTAACTGGCCTCAATCGTGTGCGCACTCAAGGCCGGTAAACTACTCGCTAAGGAGTTCCATTAGTTCATTCACTTGGCACTCAAATAAATAGTGTTCAGTACAAAATAGCAGAGATTCATTATATTCCCATATTAAGACCCCTTGTACTGACAATACTTTAAATTCTAAATATTTTTGGGTTTTATGATTATTTGTTCTTGCGGGAATCGAATGCAGAGTTACAGCTGATTGCTAGGTACTTTGTAAATTTTGGACTACATGGTCTTATCTAAAAAAAAAACTCCTTTTTATTCATCATCATCTCAGCCACAAGAAGTCCACTGCTGGACATAGGCCTCCCCCGAACGCCCCCTTTTTTATTCAAATAGGCTTTAATTACAAGCTCTTTCGAATCGTAACTTTACCAGTTCATACGGCAGAATCTTTCTAATAATAACTGGCAAGAAACTTAACACTTGCTGTTTTAAAATGGTATTAATACAGATTATAATCATGGGTGATAGAAATTCTGAGTTATTGTGAATACAATTATGAAAATCTAATTTTTTTTTACACAATATGGATATTTGTCCTGATACGGTATAATCGAACCCACGATAAGACTAGGCCTTCCGCTAACACTTTCTCTAATCAAAGTTTTCTACCTACTTATATAATATTTTACTCGATTTGAATAATAAATAAATATTTTATTGAGAGAAATGAATGGTGTGGTAGTTTGTCCATTCAAATACATTAACAAATCATTATAACTAATAAAATCACATCTATTAATTAGGAATGTCATTAAAGAAAGAAATTGATGTTACAATGAAAGAATTGAAAAAAGTCACGTTTATAAACACCGATTACTTAGATAATATCGATTTAATTCTAATCGATTACTATTATTAGATACCAATTCAATCACTATAATCTAATCGAGTTGACCGCCAATAGATATCAGCAACGTGAATTACCGATTAAAACACGCACCAACATATTTTTTGCGACAAAATACGCTAAGGTCAACAGAGTTCTAATGTACTGTCTGTTGAATTCTCAATAGATATTAAACGTTAAATACGTTAACTTAGAGTTCAAATTTAATACAATACGCAGGTACGAAATGAATAGACATTTTGTTCTCGCACATTCCTCGATAAATGTTCAAAAAGTTTGTATAAAACATACGTTGTTACATTACATTGTGTTTAATAACAATTCTATACCATTTAAAACAAGCCATGACCCGTCACATTTCCATAATAACATTAATCTACTTCGTAAAACAAAAGGTTTTACATAAACAATAAATGCTTGTAAAAACAATAAAGCCATTCACATAATGCTCACAATTTCTACCCGTACCGTAACTGTAAAGAACCATAATAAATTAGACCAATGGATTCCCTATTCTATCCAAGAAAATGTACTCGCAAGAATGCGTGGACATACGACGCGGCGCGCTTCCGAAAGCACTTTCGCCTACATTCGGTATCGGTCGGCCATCTTCGCTCCCCACAGCTGACTGGGCCAATGAGCGAGCAGGATGACGCAGTACAAAACGCGCGCGAGCGACAGAGACAGCTGCCCGCGCAGCTCCCCGAGCCGCCCTTTATTTCTTTCTAGTGTTCGCCTCGGCCGTAGTGACAGCGTATTTCATTCTAGCGCAGAGTTTATTCGTTTTACTTGTGAATTCAACATATTAAATTTTAAGAAAATGTTTTAAAACTTGTATGTTGGCGATCAGTGAATGTCTCATGTGTTTCCTAACGTGATATTACAGTGTGGAGATCCGTGTCCGTGAGAAATAATGTGTGGCCAATCGCATCTTTTGTCAACACAAAATAACGTGGATTATGCAAGTTGGAAGTAAAATGTAGACGATTAGGTAAATGTCGCGACGTATTTATATAAAAATTGTACTGTTCAAGTGTTTGTATAAGGTTTTGAGTTGTGAATGTGATTTCATATGGGAATGTTGGAGGTATCAGCGAGACTACGAAAGGTGAGCCACGGACACAGCACGGTGCAGACCGTAACCGCTTCTAGCTACTCCGGCGAGCGATTCATAAGTGCATTGCTTAACTACTGCAGCCGAATGCTGTATAGGCGGATTACATTACAATTTTACCATAACCTCACTGTAACCTACACTTTGCCACGATATAATGACTGTACATTATGAATAGTATGAAATGAGAATATTTAAATGGTATTCAAATGAGTAAATACTGTGTTACTCCACAGAAAGGCAATACACGATTAGTAGCAAACACTTGCGCAATAAATTATTGTTGAATGTTGAAATGAAAGCAATCTTTTAACAATAAATAGTTACAATAATATAAATTTCAATTCATAGATATTGTCTTTCTGCACAGAATGGTAATACACCTTTTAGCAATTATAATACGCGTTTAATTAATAGCAATCATGATTTTCGCAATAAATCATAGTTGTCATTACAAAAATATACATAATGATAAATTTTTGATTCATACATACATACACCACATTTACAAATGATAAAACCCTGTTTCGGTCAGTGCGGTTAGCAGTAACAAACATTCCCTCACGTTCTGATGATACTTAAAACATAACATTTTAAAAGCAATCATTTCTATTGTTGCAGTAAATAAGACTATGTGGGTTATAATATAATGCAGTGGTTGCACAAAATATTGTCGCTGGCAATAATTTGCGCAGCAGTGGAGGCAGCAGGTTGCCCCTCCACTTGCAGCTGCTCCCGAACCCGCCTGTCATGCACCGGCAGTCCGGTACCGGGCAACCGGCTCACTCGCGCGGTCCTCGCCGACTTCGGGCCGGACCTACAGGAGATCACGTGGACAGACTCCAAAATAGCCGCCCTAGAACCCCACGTGTTCGAAGGGCTACACAGCTTAGAATACATCGATTTGAGTAGAAACGAAATAATAAGGACTGAACATGGACTTAGCAGACTGAACAGATTAAAGCGCTTGAACATATCGAGGAACCACCTCGATGATGTCCCCAGATACGCCGTCGCGGAGCTGACCAGCCTGGAGGTGCTGGACGCGTCACACAACCACCTCCACGTGTTACCATTCCAGGTGTTTGAGCCGATGAAACATTTGCAATATCTGGATCTATCTTATAACAAAATAGGTTCTTTCCTAGACTACTATTTTAATCCTAATCGTCAACTGAAAGCACTGTTCCTAAATAATAATAGCCTAGTCAAAATTACTTCTAATGCTCTAGTCAATCTAAGGGAATTGGAGAAACTGGATATATCTAGCAACAAATTAGACTATATACCTAAATATATGTTTGATAACTTCGAACAACTGAGAGAGCTGAATCTGAGTTTCAACCAGTTCCAAAACATATCAAATGATGCTTTTAAGAATCTTGTAAATTTAAGGTGGTTAAACATGGGCGGAAACAGGATGAAGGCGCTGCCCGTGATGCTCTTCCGACACAACGGCAATTTACACACGGTCTACCTCGAAAACACTGAAATAAACCTAATACAGAATACAAACTTCGAAGGTTTGGACAATCTGCAGCAACTGTACATTAGAAATAATCTTTATTTACGCGAAATAGAGCCTTTTGTATTTAAAGACACGCTGGCTATCACTCACCTGGACATAAGTGGGAACTCATTGACTAATCTGCCGACATCATTGCAAATGCTCGATCAATTACAGGAACTAAGAATAAGCGGCAATCCTTGGGCATGCGACTGCCGGATGGCATGGTTCGCGAACTGGGCCGAGAGAAGGAAAGACATAATAAAATCCGATTTGAGCTGCAGACTGACGTACCCGAACGAAATGTTGACGATATTAAACCACACGAACTGTAAACCACCAGTTCTAGTGAACAGCAGTCCACTTACACTGAACAGGCTACAGACAGACGCATTGCTCGAATGTAAATTTGAGGGCAATCCGGCTCCTTCAATAACATGGATCACGCCGACGAGAAACGTCTACCATTGGAATCCCGATCCATTGATACCAGATATATTCCACAAGCACGGCTCGGCACACGACCAGAATTATAACACGATAGACAATCATAAGTCTAGGGTAAGGATACGTGAAGACGGATCATTATTTGTAGGTGATATTCATAGAGAAGACAGCGGAACATACTTATGCTACGCAACGAATCCATCCGCGAATGTATCAGCTGAAGTCATACTGAACATAGATCCAATGACAATGTTCGAGATTAAGATGTATAGTTTGTTATGTGGGGCGATTTGCGCGGCGGCCTTCCTCGGGATCACATTATTAGTTCAGGCGACGCGTTACATATTCTACAGGTCAGTTCTATACACATTTAGATAAGTGTTTTTCAACGTTCAAATACTGACGTTTAATATGTAGGCAATTTTATAATATTTTTTGGTATGATTTCAGGTTCCACCTATTGGAGACTTGTTGCAGTTGCTGCACATGCGTCAACCGAGACGCTCCACGTTCGCGACAAATATACAGCATGTTGGATAATATTGAATTATATAAGAGGCAACAACTTGAGAAGTTACGCGAAAATTATGCTGTTCAAGTATGTATTATTTGTTTAAAACGTTTAGAACATTATTAATGAAAACCATCAATGAACAGAGATCATTAAAACAAACATCATCAAAACAAGTTATTTTTAAAGCCAAGTTTAACTTTGATCTATTTTAGTTTATTAATAAGAAAGGATCGTTTGAATATTTATAGTTTGAAAGTCAAGTTAATAATGTTTGTTTACAGGTTCATAGAATAAAAGAAAATTGTACTCAACAAATGGATTGGATACAAAATAGTTACTCGTCACAGGCGACACACCTGAAGAATATTAGAGACATTGGCAGCAATCATTTGTCTGCAATGAGAGACCAATATTATGATCAGGTGAGTGTAATTATTATTGTTTCTATTTTAGAGATAGCTATAAGGAAATTTATTATAATCCGATTAAGTTCGAGGTTGTAATAGCTAGTTAACAATTTGTCAATAATCAAACTTTATATTGTAGGTAAAATAACATAAATATTGACCAAAGATAAAATTCCGTCAAGAATACCTTATCAATGTATGTGTAGATTGCTTTAATTACTTTACAAGTGATGTACAAAATAGTTATAATCTTAAACAAATACATAACTTTTACGGTATGACTAATTACATTTTTTATGGCGCTACCAACACTATCACAGCTCACTTTTTGTATGCAGGTGAAACGTGTTCGAGAATATTCTACATGCCAACTCAATTGGGTGCGAGAGAACTACGTGTTCCAGAGAAATAAGATACGGAAATTTAGCGCGCACCAGATACTGAGGCTGCGCGAGTCGTACAAATATCAGCAGCAGACGTTGAACAAGGTCCTCGAGAACCTTCCCAGCCTCTACTTCGAGAACTGCCGCAGCGGCTCCTGCGGCCGCAGCGACTCCATGGCGTTCGACCCGGACGTCGAGGTCATCGACATGTATCTCAAGACCAAGATAGAGAAGTTGTCGAAGCTACCCAACCCCTTAGGGGACGACGAGAGCAAGATCTCCATTTACTACACGCCGACGGAGAGGTCCGTCAACTCGCGAAGGAGCTCGCCGGTGCCACTGCCCGAGGGCATCCACATCAACATGATCGAGCGCGGGCCCCCGCCGCGGCTGCTGGCCATGATCCGGCCGCTGCAGATCGCGCCGCCGCCGTCGGCGGAGTTGCCCACGCCGCCCTTCTCGCCGCTCGAGCCCCTGTGCGGCTCGTCGTCGCGCGACCCGCACTACGCGGAGCACTACGCGGAGCACGACCCGGACACGAAGCCGTCGAGCGAGCCGCTGCTCGGGCGCGGGCGCGGGCGCGACGCGCACGGCCGCAAGCGGGGCCCGCTCTCGGCCAGCGCCAGCTCGCCGGAGCTGCGCTACGGCGGCGGCGGCGGCGAGGGCGAGGAAGCTCGCGCGGCGCGGCACCAGCAGGCGCGCGTGCTGCTCGCCGTGGAGCTGGCGCCGCCGACGTGCGTGCCGCGCCACGGCGTGGGCCAGCTCGTGTGCGGCGAGTGCGCGGCGCTGTGCCGGCACTCGCCCTCGTAGTACAGGCTACTGACGCGCGTCTTCAAGGTCTACGCCGTCTCGGGCCGGCAGCCCGCCTTTGTCCTGCGCGAGCGCGTCGACGACCCGTCGCCTTCCTTCGTTTAGTGTTCGCGGAACATATCTTGCCCGATGTTTCCAAATGTCAATAGTAACTTAAGGTATAATTAGTGAGAGGGACCGACCGGGGCGGCGCCCGCCGATCCGGATACCGCTTGTACTTCTAAGTAAGCTGTGATAGACTAGATTTGAATTTACGTACGTTAGCGTTATTTTGTACTGTCTAGTGGTAGGTTCTAAGGAGTGTACCGAGTCGATCTGTCGTGTAGTGAATCGTGTGGAGCGATAAGTTAAGCGTTATGGGTACTAGGTCTTGTACATACGTCTGTTTGTTTCAATCATTTTCCATTTTGATGTATTTTTAGGGTAAAGTTATTAGAGCATTATGCATTTTTATATTTGTTTAACTTAACTAGCAGTAAAGTGAGGTATAAGGAGTTGTTACTGTCTTGTTGTACGAGTAATTGTTGCACGTTGTTTGGCGTATCCGCGACGCCGCGATCGGTGCATTAGATCAACTCTTGTGTAGTACTTGCATACATTTTAACATGATAGAATATCTATGTATACTATATATTTTGTGAAAAGTTCGTACAGTTCGCATGAAATGAGTCTTGCAGTGATATGCCAAATAATACAATCCAGCGATGATTATATTATATAACGTTTCTTAATATAAAATATACAAATATTGTTGAACATTTTCTAAATATATAACAAGATTAAGCAGCTAATCATGAAGAATAAATTATTTTTCAATGTAATATTTGGTATTATTTACTTCTTTACTTGCACCAAAATTTCAAACGTACTCTACACTACACAAACTTGAAAAAAAAAACATTATTTTAGTTCACTCAACTCTTTCTATTTTCCTATGGTCATCTTGTACCAGTGGGTGTGCAAGAGATATATCTGGTAGAAGCTCAAGGAGGACCATGAGCATATTTTTTTGGATTTGGCTTCCTAGCCCCCTGACCCCTCCCTCTCTAGCGCTAAGTAGAATAAAAATTATTTGTTCTATTAACGATAGCGCATACATAAATCCATTAAAGTGCCATTACTTACTACACTTATATCATTAAGTTTTTTTAAAAAGAGAAATTATAATCTGGTAAAAAATTATTTTTTCTTAACACAAATACTAGGCAAGCTGGTTTGTCTTAAATAAACGTGGATTTAACTTGTGCTTTCCTTTTTTATTCGAGTTCAAAGGATTTGTATGAATAAATCTACTCTTACACCATTTCGGTAGCAAAATCAAAATGGCCACTGGAAAGACTTTAGGGTCGGCTACGCACGAGTGATCCCCCCCCCTCCCGGTGTTGCAAGCGTCCATAGGCTACGGTGACCGCTTACCATCAGGCGGACCGTAAGCTTCGTTTGCCACTTTAGTGGTATAAAAAATAGTAAAAGAACCTTTTCGGTCATTAAACATTATATTTTTATATAGGTATAATACAACATTTACGAAACTAAATAAAAATGAAACTCTGATATTTCATCAATATTTTATTGAAACGACATTATTTGAATCTGTTACCAGTATTGTAGGGCGTGTAACATTATTGGTAAGTACACAATATCTTGACGGTGTTATGAAAACTGTCAATAAAGTGGCGATGGGCACGATGACAAGCCATCATCAATACATTTTATAGGAAAATACCAGTAATTCTAAGACCCTGCACACATGTACACGCGTTTTGTACCACAATAACCTCTTTGTATGTTCGACCTCTAGCAACTCGGCGATACAACTTTGACAATTGTTAATTTATATATCGAACTACAACCCGTTCACCTCAAGTTTGCCGTTACCTCCCGCCGCGCCACACCCCACCTCACCTCAAGGCAGATCCGCAGTTGCTCAGTACCGTGCTTGAGGTGCGGTGGAGGTGGCGGGGCAACGGCAAACTTGAGGCGAACGGGTAATACATTGTCGCCTTGGGGGTTATAACCTGTAATAACGTTGTGGTAATTTAAATAAATGAAATGAAAACACGCGGCGAATTCGCCCTGACAAAGTCTAAGAACACTTTCTACGGTCGATCACAATGGATACGTCACACTATAAAAAAAGTTTAGGTATCAAATGAACTACGACTGGTCCATTTTTTTATGACGGAGGAGGTCAATCGAGCTGATGGTCACCTGATGGTAAAAACACCGCCATCCACGCCTACTAGATCTTAGATGCGTTACCCACCTATGGAGGAATGAAAAAGGAAGGACGAGGGAAGGAAAGTGAAAATAATAAATATTCTTGAACGAATCACACAACGCCATCTAGTCCCAAACTAAGCGAGTAAGCTCGTACTATTGGTACTAGATTGCTGATAAATATACTTAAAACTTTTTTTTGTATTTAAATACGTATTATACATAGAAAACACTCAGACCAAGGCAAACAGTCATGTTCATGCATACAAATGTTTGCCTTGCGCAGGATTCGAACCCGCGGCCCTTGGGATAAAGTGAACATTACTAGCCACTCGACCACCGGGCCTGTCGCCTGAAAATGGGAGTAGGAAAGCAGGAGGGGTCTTAGACTTCGCCCACTCATCGTACGAAACACGGCATATCACCGGTATTTCACGTCGATATTCTTTGAGAGGGTGGGTGGTACTGGCCAGGTCGAGCCAACCTATTTACGAGCTACTAGTTCATAGTAATGGCTGCTCTACCACTCCATAAAATTATGGTGGACATAAAAGTTCGCCGAGTTAGAAATTATAATAAAATAAATATTATAAGGAGGCTCCAATACAATACAATATTGCCGTATTTTAGTTCTGAATTTATAATTAGTTATTTAATATTTTTGAAAAGGTAACTGCTATGAAATTTGTTTCTAATTTGACGCAACTATTAAACTGGTATTATAATTAAATAAAAATTCAATAATAACTGTAAGTAATTAAATAACGTATTAAGTAATAAACCTGTTGTAATTAGTTAATGAGAACGTTATCGGTGTTGCACAAAAACATTGTAATGTTAAATCATATAATTAATAATGGTTGACGATGTCAATATAATCAAGAAAAAAAAAAGATAGTTATTATATACTGAATTCAGATTTAACATTAAAATGCATTGCTACGACTGACTGTGTGATACGAAACATATATATATATATATATAATTATATATATATATATATATATATATATATATGTATTATATTTATATTTATGTAACAGGACTTGAATAAATAATTAATTTTTTAGTCACGTATTCATTCACAAAATCTACATTTATGCTCTACTTATTTGTATATTATGCAAAAGAATCAGTCGTTTATATCTTAGTATTTTTTAAAGTGGTAATAAAGTAATATAGGAAATCAGTTTCTGAAACTCATTTTTTATGTTAATAACACATTTTTACTATCACTGTCCAACTAACGAAAAAAAAGAGATGGCGGAATTAAAATTAAAATGCAGAAACTGGCTGTTGAAGGTATAAAAAATTAACATTAGTTTGCCACATTAATATTAAAAAAGTACACGTAAGACATATAAAATTATTAATTGTAAAACGATACATGGCTAACGCAGCACTAAGTATAAGTATCCAATAACTATAGTATTACTTACTCGTATAAACAATTGGCGAAATTTTTGTAAAACAATATTTCGATGTGTCACTTTAAAAACTCTAGTTTCAAACTCACTATCATAACACACCAGTCCTCTCTTTAATAATTTTATATGAACGTGATGTTTTTATTTATACCACAAAGTTGGCAAACAAGCATACGGCCCGCCTGATGGTAAGCATCACCGTAACCTATAGACGCTTGCAATACCGGGGGTATCGCGCTCACGCGTTGCCAACCCTCTCAACCCCCCCAAGTGAAGCTCTGGAGACCTTACTCATCGTAGGAACACAACATGGCCGAGACCAATGCTATTTGGCTACGATCTTCTGTAAGGTGAAGGTCCTTCCCCAAACGGGCTGCTCCGATTTGATCGGATTATCCGCTGTGCCCTATCTCTCTTGAAGATTCAAAACTTTTATTTAGAGAGTATGTAGGTTCACAGCCACTTTCTCTCGTCATACAGTAATACATTCTCTGTGCAATTAATCTACTCTATTAACTCTATAAGCTATTACCGTTACGGAAAGAAAAGCAAAATGACCTATGGTAAAAACAGTTACGGTCTTTTTTGTCATTTAACAATATATTTCATATTTTTTTAATAATAAAATACCGATCCAGGTACATACAGAAATTAAGTACAAAACACGGAACGTCAATCCAAATATAAATCAAATCCTAAATGTAAAATAAGCAGGTGTTGATAAACCGAGCAGACCATTCCACCAAGAATATAACCGTTCGAGAGATGACGCGAGAGTCAGCCTGCCAGCCTCCATCACTGAGCTCACCATCACCAATATTATGAACGTGATCAAAAATCTTTGGACTTTAAAACATGGTTCCACGTACAAAACGTATACAACCCTTACATCTGTACTATAGACTTTATATGGCAAGAAATACACTTGTCCTACGCAACGTATGCATTAATTATGGACATAATCCGATGAGAAACTGCTCGTTGGAAAATGAAACGCGACGAATTTGCCCATTCTGGAGAATTTACTCATACAGACTATCACAGACGAACAGAATTTGACGTGACCGTCCCAAACAAACCCGTCGCCGTAGTGCTAGACGAAGCGAAGCACATAGGAAAGTCCTGGAGTGAAATTAAGCACGAAGCTAAAGACCGATCGAGATGAAAGGTCACTGTGGACACCCTCACCCGATTCAGTGGACCTAGGATTATAAGTCAATATACACTGTTGACACATAATAAACACATATAAATCTTCAAGTAACATGATCATTTCCACGTACCTTGGCAGCAGTTCTATTCCACACCACCACCTTGTGCCCGGAGTTCAGAAGGTTCTTCACGATGCCGCTCCCCATGATGCCAAGGCCGAGGAAGCCGAACTTCATCTGGCTCGCCTTGATGTTCTTCTCCAGGAGTGTCTCCGACACGTTCTCCAGGTCCAGCGGCGGGGTTTCCTGCAAAAAGAAGAGTGTCGTAAGCAATTGCGACAAGTCCTTTTTTTGTGTGCGCAATAGGTGTCAATCGCAGTTTAGCTGGTGTCAGGACTTTAGGGCTGACTATGGTTACTGATTTGGCATAACGACTGTCATTAGAATAGCGACCGCGTACCAGAAAGATCAGCGTACGACGGCCTAAGGAAAGTTGCAGGAAGCCGATGGATGCAGGCCACTGCCAAGCGGTCTTACTTGAGACATTTTGGTGAGGTCTATGTCCAGCAGTGGACTTCTTACGGCTGAGGTGATGATGATAACTATTACTAACAAAATTGATAATATTTGAAATAAAGAGATTTGATTTGATTTGATAACTGTCGTAGCCAAGTACTGGCAGGTGGATGTCGTACAATGTATTAAATAAAATAAATATATAGGGACAATTCATACAGATTGAGCTAGCCCCAAAGTAAGTTCGAAACTTGTGTTATGGGATACTAACTCAACGATATTATATTTTATAACAAATACATACATAGATAAACATCCAAGACCCGAGGCCAATCAGAAAAAGTTCATTTTTCATCATGACCCCACCGGGGATCGAACCCAGGACCTCCTGGGTGGCGGTATGGCGTGGTAACCATTACGCCACGGAGGTCGTCATTAATATGTAATTCTTCTTCCGTCTGCCTCCCCTGGCAGGATATGGCCTGAGTCTGCCTCTCCCTTGACATAATCCTGTCTACACCCGAAGTAGCAGATGTATATGAGAACAGCTGTAATTGCTTACCATCAAAAAAGCCCATAATAAATGAATGACAAAAAGGCCGAAACTTCTTTCGTAACATAAATATACAAGTTGTAAATGACAAGAAAAAGTGCCTGTGAAGGTCTAATTTCTGAAATAAACTATTTCATTTCGCCATTTCCTCAGCGAGCGGTCATTTTGCTTTGTTTCCAAAATTGTGGTAGTTTATAGAGTAACTTATTTATCTAATATTTAAAACATACTGTATATTACTGAAATAATATGTATAATTATGATGCCTACTCTTAACAATTTCGTTTAATTTCACGTGTAATATATTTTTTTAAATAAGTCAACCAAGTTTCATCATTTTTAGTCATAATGATTTTTTAAAAGTAATATGTATATCTAATAACGTAATGGAATAATATAATGGAACAGTTAACAGAACAGACTTATGGATCTTCTTAATAATTAAGATAAAAAATAATATTTATTATATTCAATTATAGAATAAGAAAAATTTTAAGCATTATTTCTTACAAGTTTCAATCCAACATGGCACATTGTTTTCTCTTATATTTCTAACTATAAGATCGGAACAAGACAATCCTACCTAAAATTCGCACAGGGACAAGACAATCCCACTTATAATTCGCACCGTTTTGTATTCTGTATAGCCAGAATCAACAACGGCGACCTCAGATTGACAATAAGCAATGTAGCTTATTGACGTTCTCACTCACAACATATATAATCAGAAAAAAAATAACGAAATACAAACTATAGAAAGCGATCACCGCTGCCCAAGGACATTCACAATGCTTGTGTGTGACACATAGATATTAAATATAGACTTACCAGTCTCAAAATGAAAAGACGAGGAATGGTAGATTGGGATGGTATTGGCAAGTTATGAGAAGGGTATGTCATCAGAAAAGTGTTAGACATGAGAGTTGAAGGAGTAAAAAGTAGGAGCAGAGCAGACAGCGAAAAGATGGATGGAGTGAGTGAAGGATGATATGTGGAGAAGGAATGTTACGGTCGAGATAACGAATAATAGGGCGAAGTGGAAAAGATTAGCATGCTGTACCCGACCACACGTAAATTGGGATAAGGGTACAAAGTGCTGGTAGGATAAAAAAAAAAATTTGACGTGCGAAAGTATTTCCTGTAAATCAACTTGCAAAATAAATGTTTTTTTTTTAAGAAGACTTACCGGTCTCAAAATATTAGACGGGCGTTGCAGCAAGCTGGACTTCTTGGAGAACGAGTGGTTCAGCATACTCGGCTTCTCACTGGCCATGTCACTGTCCGTGAACGATTTGGACAGGCTGCTCTTCTTCTTCTTGGACACCGACTTAAGTCCAGCGGACGAAGAACGTTTTATGGACTTCACCTTGGAAATGCCCAAACGTATCTATAAATATTGAGAACGGTTGATTTATGTCTTTCGATTAGTTGATCAATGTCATGCAATATGTTAACTTACTTCCAATGGCATTTGTGTGTCTTTTTCTTTTTTTTATGCCAATAAGGCGACAAACAAGCATACGGCCCGCCTGTTAGTAAGCATCACGGTGGCCTTATAAGACGCCTGCAATACCGGGGGTATCACTCACACGTTGCCAACCCTCCCAACCCCAAGTGGAGCTCTGGAGACCTTACTCACCGTAGGAACACAACATGGCCGAGACCAATGCTATTTGGCTACGATCTTCTGTAAGGCGGAGGTCCTTCCCCAGACGGCTCCGATTTGAGCGGATTATCCGCTGTGCCCTACCTATCTGTTATAGCTATAACGCAAACAAGCTAAGCCCAGCTTACTTTGGGATCAGGTGGCGCTGTGTGATGTGAATTTTGTAGAATTTATATAGAAAAAACTTTACCTCTTCATAATATTAGTATAGATTTAGAATTAGATAACTCACCTTAGGAGTGGAGCTCTTCTTCTTGACCTCCGGAGGGGGGGCCTCCTCCTCCTCCACCTTCTCGTCCTCCTTGTCCTCCTCGCTCATGACGTCCTTGAGCTTGTCAAACTCCTCTTCAGCATTGCGGGCGTGATCATCGAGATCAGCAAATTTCTGGACAGAGATCAGACATTATAGGGGATATTGCAAGATATAAGTTTCTATCTGTTACCTCATGACGTTAAAACGGCTGAATCGATTGAGATGAAATTTGGTATGGGCATAGTTGAAGTACCAAGAAAAGGTTTTTCAAAGTCAAAAGTCAGTCAAATCACTCCATATGGGGGTGAAAGTCGGAGGAGAGACAGCGGGGGGGATATTTTACCGAAAAACTACGCAAACACGACTCCGTTTGCGCACAGTACAATTTAAAATTAGAATTAAACAGCTTTAGAAAAATATACTCACTTCAGGATGCTCAATATACTCCTCGATCTGGGCTACGGCCTCCTTGAATGCCACCGTCTTGCAAGAGTTGATCAACTTCTCCTTGAATTCCTGGTACGGCTTGATGTTGTTCTCTTCGATCCAGGCGCTGTTGACAACAGATGCACTCAGTACCTGATCATCAACTCATACCCCTGTTTGGATACGAGTATTACCCGGACTATGTACTGTACACAACCACATAATTTGAATGTTATACAGCAGAGATCTGCTGTTTAAAAAACAATAAAAAAAATGTTGTAATAATAAGGCGCCAACCCCACTGCGCGCGGTCTAGCGGTCAGAGTTCCGAGTTCTGCATTCACTGTAACCTATGTGGTTTAAAAACTTACACACAGAAAAGAAGTGGGGCCGCAACGGTCAAAGTACGACAAACGCAGAACTCGGAACTCTGACCGCTAGACCGCGCGCAGTCGGGTCGGCACCTAGGGGTTAAGCGTCGATGCATACTTGTCGGAAATTCCGTCGCGTCTTATCGGTCGTTTAACGCCAAAACAGAAAAATTGATAATAAAACACTCAACCTTTCACACTAAATCGATAATATGCTCGACGCATTTTCCGTCACATTTCCACCGACCCTGAGCGCGAAACATACAGAGAACGGATTATGGACGAGGTTAGCAAACAATGTTACTTGATGGTCAGCTATCACCGCCGCCCATGGAGCACAGAGACACCACTGAGCGGTTGCCGGTAAAATAGAAAAGAAATAAGGATAACAGAGATAGGGGAGAAGTTGGCTTCTGGATCTCTGATTCGCCGAAAGAATTCACGCCATTATTCTATGAGACCCTTTCCTGTCGATCGGGCCAATTCATAAATGCTCTGCTCTACCACTTGAAAACCCTGGTATCATCATCAACATTGTTTTTAATTTTTATACTACTAGGGTGGCAAACAAGCATACGGCCCGCATGTTGGTAAACATCACCGCAGCATCCACCGTTTGTGGGCGCTCTTCATTGTCAAAGTTAAGTTTAAAAAATCAAGCCTGATTACTGTGATTACCTCCTTCAAATCTTCACTATTTTATAGTCCCTCATTCAATCGTCTATGTAAGGGTGTTGGTGATTCAAGCGGATTTAGTCAAACACGCGGGATTAACCCGCATGAGTGGCATCCGCAAATAATGTGATGTATATTGCAAGGCGTCTTAAACACACGCGGGTGAGGAATATTATGTATGCGGGTCAATTTCGCGCATAAAATTATTAAAAGTTTTTATAATATTCATGAATTTTTATCTTTAAAATATTAGACATTTCAAAAGTATTTATAATTGTTATGTAGAATTTATATCAATTTAAACATTTTTTATTATTTTTTAAATTTTTATTTTTTATTGTTTATTGAATACCTAATATCAACACTTAATTTTTGCATGCCTAGTACATTATGTAGGCGGGAAACAAAATATTCATTATCTCTTTTAATGTAATGGGTGTGTGTTCCTTGCAAATAAAGAATTTCATTTCATTTCATAAGTATTTAAATCTAATATCGCCTTGAAGGTTGTAACCGCCAAAGGGGATATTCAATAAGGAAACGGTTTGTTTGTACCAAAATCATCAGAATCATTAATTTACTAATTACTCTTGTGATTGTATGTGTTTGTTTAACAATGTTATCGATTTCTTTCTTTTCTAGTACGTACTTAGTATGAGGTAGCCTTGGATAGGTTTTTAAAAGATGTACTGTATGTATCTACATAAATAGTATTTTTTTAAATAATAGAACTATTTATATTTTAATATCGAGGTGATTTATCTGCCTGAGACTGTTGTCGACGTCAGAAGTAAGTTTTTTAATAATCAAGTCAAGCATCCTGAATCCTATGTGATCCGATCTGATGTTCAGTTTCAGTACGCGTCGTTTCATACGAATGACAATACGCCATTTCTTTTACCAGTGTTCATTTTGCTTTTCTTTCCGAAATGGTAGTTTTTAGAGTAGATTAAATACATAAATAATTGATTACTGTTCTTTGACAAGAGAAAGTGTCTGTGAGGACCTACTCTCTAAATAAATAATTAAAGATAATTTTTTTTTAAATAAAATTAGATAAGGAATTTAAAAATGCAAATTGTTTGGCCAGACTGCACACGCGGTGACACGCGGGTATGGGGCGGGCGCGGCGTGACGTGCTCACCGTTCAGTTGTTTTAGCTCTGACAGATGGTTTAAAACACTCAAAATAAGTGTCACTGGAATAATTCTGTAGCTGAAATAACTCTACACGTTGGCCAATGTTGTGACCAATACATTTTGGCCAATGTAATGGCCATCGTGTAGAGGGGGGTTTGGTAGGTGTTGGAGTGATGGTACGTGATGGCCACAAGTTGGCGCGAAATCCGTGTGGTGTCGGTTTTTTCACACAGATCAAAGGAGTTGGCTGTGGTTGTGGCCGGGTTATTGGCCACCGCGTCCACACGTTGGCCGAGTGTTTAAATTGCAACGAGCAAAAACAAACAATATATTAATATTAATTTAGTTAGGTAGGTACGCGACCCCGCCACGTGAAGGCGGAGAAGGTGGCAGACAGTCAGGTTTTTAGTCGGTATCCCTCATTGGTTAGAGAGGCGAGCCCGACAGACCCCCGTCGCTTCCCCCAAGTGGCGGGACATGCAGTAATGCATTTTCCTGACTTTAAACAAAAAAAAAAGAAAAAAAGGTACTTGTACCTTGTTTTGTATCGTTGTATTGACAACATCAACCACCTTCTTTTTTCCATGTCTATTTTATAACGTAGTAACGGTAGGTATGCTGAAAATAAATAAATCGCAGCAGCCGTCAGCGCCTCAATATTCATTATTAATATCGTCCGCACATTGGCCCGAACCAAATCAAACTGAACGACCATCCAACGTGTGGACGTCGTCACAAACATATCACCAACAACATTGGCCAATATGTTGGCCAACATGTAGAGCCGGCAATAGACCGACTGCTCGAGCAGTTGGCTATTGATCAACAAACACAGACCGCTCTTATTTTGAGTGTTTTTAACCTGTTTTAACATACGTCAGCGGTAAAATAACTGTGAATGAGCTGTACTTAAAAATATGAAACCTTATTTGAGTGTCGGCGCGCGCCATCGCGTCCTCGTGTGCATTCTGGCCAACCACTAAGATTTCTACGTGTTGTATCGTATAGCATCGGATCGGTAGCATATCGATTTAACTTTTTTTTAAAGAATACACATTTGAACACATTTTACTTTATCTATGAAATCGACTCTGAACGACACGGCAGCATCTGTTTTTAAGTGCGAAATAATTGCTTTTAAGTGTGCTTAAGTGACAAGCGCTATATCGATTTTATGTTACTAACAATAATGTCAATATCTAAAAAACACTAAAAATTTATTAAAATGTGCTCCTATTCATAGAACGTGATTTTCAAATCACGTTCTTGTCAACTTAAATGATAGCAATAGCAATGGACAATTCCACACACTTACGTTCCGCCAATGAACACAACTGTACAGTCAGCGGCATAAATATGTTGTCACTTTATTACCTCGTCACTACAACGTTGTTGACATTATATCTACCTACTCAACTCCAATCGTCTTCAGTAATGAAAAACAAAAGTGACAAGGTAGGTACCAAAATGTCAACATATTTATGCCGCTGACTGTACTGTCCACACATAAATAAATACTCGTATTGGGATATTCAACATCATCAGCTCATAAAAAGACTACTGTGGCAGTGAGTGAGATATTATAGTCATGTCGTACGCTTACCAATGCGTATTCGCCGTAAAAATATTAGTATAGTATCTATACATAGATCGCTAAGAGCTTTTGCTCGGCGTGGGGTATACACAATTTCATAAAGTTGTCACATATCCTGTCGGACTCGGCTTTAAGCTTTACTCCTACTATACGCTGCTGCTGCGTTTGCGCTGCGCCTACGTATGGCAGAATGGCCGTTTTTCCACTCAACGGCCTGGCACCGGCACCGGCGCAGTTCGTTCGTTTCTCCACTGCGCCGGTGTCGATGCAAACAAACAAACAAACAAATCAAATACCACTCTCCGCTCCCATCGGGTCCTCCTACTACGTGCCCCGCGCACACCCATAGGCACACGGCTAAAATTTATATACAATACACATGCAGTTTTGCCGGGCAGGTCCGTGCCGGTGCCGGGCAAGCAAAAATAAATGGAAATCTATGACTTGTTTTTTCATTTACCGATACCGGCGTGCGATACATTTCCATATTTTTGCCGAGCCGGTGAGTGGAAAAACGCCCAACGACTATGTAAAATTGAGAGTGACATAGTTTTTTTTTTAATATCTTTATTATATCTGAAGGTTTTTTTACAAGGGTTGAGCTCTTCTGTTAAGTTTACTTTATAGTAAACCTGTAGTAAAAGAGTCTCAGTCATTGTAGTGAAATAAGATTTTACTCTTTTTACCAGTGGTCATTTTGCTTTTGTTTCCGAAATGGTAGTAGTTTATAGAGTAGATTAATTAATTATATTTAATAAAATACTCTGACAAGAGAACGTTTTTGTGAAAACCTATTCTCTGAATAAAAGTTTTGAATTTGAATACCTCTGATATGTGGTAAAACTAAATACAACACTCATTTTACTACAACTTGAGAATAAGATCTTACTACAAATCTGCCGTTTGAACTGGTGTTAAGAAATTGCGACGATTCGAAAGAGCTTGTAATCATATCTATTTGAATAAAAATATTTGACTTTGAACTTTAGAAATATTACCTCGAAAATACTTCTTTATCCTCTCTCTTAATTTGTATGCCATACAAAATATAATATTCTTATATTCTTGGTCGAATTACACAACGCCATCTATTCCCAAACTAAGCAATAAGCTTGTACTATGGGTACTAGATAACTGATAAATATACCTACACGATAACTTTTTTTTTTGGAAATAAATATACATCAAATAGACACACAGAGATGTTCATGCACACAAATGTTTGTCTAGTGCGGGAATCAAGTAGCCATTGCTAACCACTCGACCACGGACCTGTCAAAACAAAAGCAACTTTTCTCTCTTTCTAATTTGACAAGAGAGAGAGAGATATATTATCAAGTCTACTTACTGTTTTAAAGTAAAGGTAAAGTAATTTTATTTTTGATATTTGCAAAAACACAGAATCACGACTTCAATACCCAAAGGTGCAGGGAGAATCAAACAATAAGAACTCCAGTTGACAGCCCAGTGACCTGCAGCATCAGAGGGCACAACATTTATGTGATAGCAATGTGTGTGTAGTCTTGAGTGTTCTCTAAGTATATATTTACAACAATATATCCATTGTGTGGTACACATGACACAAGCACATTTAAAGCGTAGCTTAATTTGGGACCAGGTGGTGCTATGTGTATTATGTAGAATTTTTATATAGACATGTAGACGATTTACCTATTTTCGTATAGTATAGACTGTGTAAGTACCTTTAGCTGGTATCGGCCGAAGAGTTGCCTACATAAATGAAATCTTACACTGCGGTAAAAAAAACTTTATAATTTTTTAAACTTCAAAGTTCTAGACTGCGGACAGACCGACAAGGCGAAACTGTAAGGGTTCCTTGTTTTACTATGGAACCCTAAAAAATTCAAATTCATTTCTGCAAATGGCTGACAGACTATGAACTAGGTACTTTAGTACAAAGATTTGTGGAAGTGATTAGTGAATGGATTATTAGGAAAGATGTTAACAATATTTAATAAAAACTATCTATGTATTCTTTTTCTCCTTATTATGCATTTAGGAGGAATATATGTATTTAGTAAAGTTTGGATCAACCTTTAATGGTGGCTATGAGAAAGTTAAAACCAGTGTAGTCAGGGAATACATTCCCGTGGATACATAAACTGAGACTTCCTTTTGCTTATTTATAATGTGTCTTCTATTAATATTATGTATGTTAACTATGTATACTTTTTTGAAGCATTAAAGTTCTTATTCCAAGCAGATGACTGACATTACTTTTTTTTACAATCACACCTTTCTCCCTTGTTTTTTTTATACTACTAAGGTGGCAAACAAGCATACAGCCCGCCTGATGGTAAGCATCACGGTAGCCTATAGACACTATTGCAAGCGTCTATAGGCTACCTAGGTATCACTCACGCATTGCCAACCCTCACAGCTCTGGGAACCTTACTTACCATAGGAACACAACATGGCCGAGACCAATGCTATTTGGCTACGGTCTTCTGTAAGGTGGAGGTCCTTCCTCAGACAGGCAGATTTGATCGGATTATACGCTGTGCCCTACCTCTCTTTAGTGTTCTTGGTGTAGTAAACCACTGATTTCCCAACATACTATAAATAACACTTCTTTCTCTAAACATTTACATGCACTATTTCTATTTTCTATTTATTTTTGACTTTCGATGATACTTACTAGTTATTAGTTCCAAAGAAATAAATGCACTGGATATTAGTGGCCTTCTTGGGAGGCCTCAGTTCAGGAGTAGGGATGGCTACCTGAAACCACCAACATAACATAATTAGGTTACTTTTTCTAAGTAGTAAAGTTATTATTGTATAGTTTACTAATATTAATAAGTTAGGCATCTGTAGAATTGAAGGAAATAATTCAGCTAGGACATTGAGTGAAATTTTTGGAAAAAAGAAATTTCCCGCCCATAATTACTGTTTATATCTGTCACGTTACAACAACATACAAACTATATGACGCTTATTCATCATTTAATGTTAAATAACTGGACAATAAGCAATTTATCATTACTTCTACATTTCTATTGAGAAATAGAATAAAAGAGTCACTTACCCGGCCGGGCCAAGGGCTGAAGCCCTTCATTTTTGCCCTGAAACAAATACATGAGTTCAGTTACATATTTTAGAACGTAATTACAACAATTTTAACACATTTTAACCAATATATTTCTACACATACCAAACTAGATCACCAAGTTTATATGCAACAGACATTATGCACGTCCTCTCGCAACAAGTTTCCACGACGAACTGACCACAGACTAACAATAACAATTATAGAGGGCTAGAGATTCCACTGACGCTTGTGTTCTCTATGGCTTTAAAAAACCGTTACTAAAATTTTGGTCGAGAATACATTCCTTGGTCTATGTGGCAACACCGATTCATCATCTGTGGCAAAGAACTGTCATGTGATAAGTCAATGTCAGCTGCTCTAAATAGCCACTGATGGGACCGCCAAAATTAAATAAAAGCAATTATAAAAATAAATAGAAATGTTTCGATAAGATTTAAACTCGTGAAAAATGTCTAAAAGGTTTATTTTTTCACAACAGAGAGGCGAAAGGAAAAAAGCTAGGCTTGATGTAACTATATCAGATCATAATTTTCCATTGAGCCAAAACCCTGAGTATCAACAAGGTATTTTGTACAACTATTTTATCGTGTAGTTTGTTGTTTTAAACTTAAAGAACGTAAAAACTTAAAAGAATGTAATGTTTACGATACAATAGATTAAAATATTGTTACTTTCGTCCTTTATTATGTTTTTCTTGGTTAATAGAATAGGTTATAATTTTCTTTGTGTACATCATAGATGCTGGAAAAGACAATTGGGGTGATGACAATGATGATGAAATTTTACTATTAGCTAGCCAGGCATGCGAGGAAGCCTACAACAACGACATTAGTACACTACCAGACTACAGTATGTGTATGCAGCCTGGCTCTACTAGCACACAATTATGCGCTCCTAATACCTCAAGTACAGCATTTACCTTTAAGAAACCTAGTACAAGTATCCCAAATACTATATCAACACATCTTAAGAATAAATGTAGTACAATATCATCTCCCATAACAGGGATATCAACTAAAATATCCCACGTTGATGTTAAGTTATCGGACGATTTAATTTTCAATGATAAAGTGTACAAAGGTCAGGACTCTGACCAGATTTACCGTCAACTATTACAATTACAAGAGGAGAATACTAATTTGAAATCAGAAAACGGAAAGTTGTTAGAAAAATGTGTGACTAAGGAAGGTGAAGCATCAATACTTCGTACACAGTTGAAAACTTGTCAGGTGGCCGTGGATAATGCAAGGCTTGAGAAAATAAAAACTCAAGAGAAAGTTCAGATGGAGTGGACAGACAAGCTTACTACAGCAAATGGACAAATACATGACTTAAGAACACAGTTAGACTTCAAGGTAATTATTATGTTTTACAATTTTTCAACTTTCTACATTTTTGTGTCACTGGCATGGAGTAGTTTGTCGAACGCACTTCCCTATGAGGCAAACAGACAATCAAATCTTCTTAATAATATTAGTATAGATTCAAACATACTGACTATTACTTACGAAGTTATTAAGTAATCTGTGCTATTACTGAAATAATATGTAAAATATGACTAGAGAATGTGTCTGTGTTCATTTCATTAATTATATTATTTGTTTCCATTTCAGAATTTAGAAATAATTAGTATAAAAGAAAAATGCAAAAAACTAGAATCAACTAAGGTGAAAATGACACAAGTAACTGTTGGAAATAATGACATATCTTCAAGGTTTGTTAATACTATTAGTATAATCAATTCTTTGAAAGTTACAGATATAAAAGATGTTATGACATGAGACTATTGAAGACATGCATTAGAGGTCTTGTCAGAGGTGGGCAACACATTGGTAGCACCCCTAGAAAATAAGACTTTATTACTTTATTCTTTTTTTTTTGTTGAGTTGTACTTACTTGTATTATACACAATTGCTTCCAAAATTAGATCATTTTATTTCTTTTCAGTCACAGAAATAACAACAGCATCTCAATGAATGATTCTCATATGCAGCTAGTGAGGAGAGTCAAAACTGCTACGAGTAGCGTGCAGACAGAGAAACCTTTAAATGACAGTATACCTTTCTTAAAATTGAACAAGAGTTGCAGATTAGGTAAGAGACACAAATATGAATATTCTTGGCCAAATCACAGTCTCATACTAATCAAAGCTTGTACTATGGGTACTAGATTGCTGATCATTATCAGCCCACACTCACCCACTGCTGGGTAATAGGCCTTCCTTTCCTCAGATCCAGATTGCTGATAAATATGTATGCATTTATATATTTTTTTGTAAGTAAATATATATTATACATAGAAAACATACAGGTTGATATATAGATAGACATTATATGTATATATGGGATCCAAACCCATAACCCTTGGGATTGAGATAATGTAATCATGCAAGGCATTGGACCCACCCTGTGCATAATAATGTAATAATTATATTAATCTTTATTTATATCAAAAACTTTACAGTGGTATACATAATGAAATGTTGTCTCCATCTAATAGGTTTTTAGACCTGTGGCAGAGGGATCTGCTCTTCGATATCAATAAAATTTATAATTTTTTACTTTATATGATCACAGCATCATCGAAATTAAGTGACATACTACCACTTATATTGGAGACTACAACAGAACAACATCATAGCATTTTGGATTACAATGAGAAGTTGCAGAAACACACAGACACTCAAAACAAATGTAGGGTGTATAGTACCTTCCATAGACTACCGTCTACTCCTAGCAATACCAGAGAGAATAAGAGTAGAATAATGTTGCCATGTATATATGAAGATCTCACTTGCATTTCTGCTGAAAATGAAATAAGTAGGATTGCTGAAAAATATTTTAATGTAAGTACTCTTTTCATATTACTTGCTAAGTTTCTTGCCACTTCTTCTACAAATACAGTACAAATCTGCCACCTGGTGGTAGGAAAAAACTATGATGATTCGAAGGAGCTTGTTAAAAGCCTATTTGAATAAAAATATTTGACTTTGACTATATAGTCAAGGTTTCAACCAATCCCTTTTTTCTTTTGACATTATGCTCTCTGCCAGTATTTTTTTTATTCCAAAATTGATTCAGCCTTTAGTAATTTATCAAAACATTTAATCATATTTTGTATTTGATAGTAGATTATTTAAAAAAAACGGCAATAGTATATCATTGTAAAAAAAATTACAGGTGTTCAAAGCCGTGAAGACAGTACTGACTGAGGTTCGAATAGAACTGGAGGCGATATCTCAGCGTGCGACGACAGCCTTCCAGAAAGAGATGGACGAGAGATACATTGACGCTACTTCAACGTACCTATGTGTGGGGAAAAGGGATTTATTGCAGGGCAAGTAAGTTTAGATTTTATTACACTTACACCCTATATTCCGTTCCAATATCATCATTATCATATCAACCCCTTACCATCCCACTGCAGGGATACGGGCCTCCCTTCAATCGAAGGGAACTAGAGCGTACCACGCTGCTCCAATGCGGATTGTTTTTAAGCCACCAGAAGGCCACCGACTTGGCTTAACGCCTGTCATCCAAACACTGGCTAAGGTCGACGTCGCTTGACTTGCGTGTTCATATTAGAATGCGACACACGGCGACACACCATCGAGCTCCTCCGTTTCAATATAATTGATAATAAAATCTAAAAAAACAACCTCGCCATCATTCTATAATATTTTCAAAATAAGAGTGGTTAGATGAACCGCAACAACTATAAAAAACTTTCTTAAATATTACTATAGACTTTTTTTTTCGGTTAAAAGAAGTTTATTTCTCATAAGACAAAGTACAATACAAGTCACTTAAATGAGTATTAACAAAACAAAAAAAGTAAGTATTTAAAAATTAAAAATTAAAAGTGGGTAGATTCATTAAGAAAAGGAATATTTTTTGCAATCGAATATCGAAATTTTTTACTGCATTGCAATTGGTTCACGTAATCTTTGCTATTTGGTTGATAAATGAATCAAGGATTTTTGTACATTACAAATATGCTTCCATCTACTTATGTCCGTCCGTATGTATAAAACCGTCTTATATTTAAAATTATATACCTATCTTTATTGTTTACTGTACTGTATTATTTTACGTTTTTGTCTCTATTTAATTAATTTTTGGCCCGCACGGGACAGGCCTCGCCTCGCCTAGTGTGGGTGTCATAGTTATAAACATGTATTGTCATGTAATGGTAATATTTTAGTAAATAAACATTATTGTTGCTGACTGTATAATGTCTTTCAACTTAGTTGACGTTAGTTATAACTTTTTTCAGAATTCTATACAAAGAAGAACAAGCGCTATTGGCTAGAAGAATGATCGCCATATTGGTTTATATTATAGATGAGAAAACCATAAATTTATTTAATAATTTTGAAGAAAACCAAGGCCAAGGCAGTAGCGATCGAAGGATTCACACAAATGAACTTATAAATCTAATTAGCAAAATATGTAATCTACTTGACACAACTGTAAGTATTTTTTATATTATTTAATGGGGAACAATCGTCGCCTTTCCTTACTAATTCAAATTCAAATTCAAAACTTTTATTCAGAGAATAGGTTTTCACAAACACGTTCTCTTGTCAGAGTATACAGTAATAAATGATTTGTATAAATTAATCTACTCTATAAACTACTACCATTTCGGAAACAAAAGCAAAATGACCACTGGTAAAAAGAAATGGCGAAAGAAAACCAGTTACGGCCTTTTTTGTCATTTAAAAATATATCGTACTTTTCTTTTTTCTTTTCTTTTTCAACATATAATTTAAAACTAGGTACATACATACAACATTACGTACGCGTAATATTATGAAAACGAATGTTTGTGAGGATGTATGCATGTTTATTACTCTTTCACGCAAAAACAGCTTGATAGATTTTCTTGAAATTCGGTACACGGATAGTTTACAACCTGGATTAATACATAGGATAGTTTTATCTCAGATATCATCCCGGGAACTACGGGAAATCGCGGGTAAAACTACGGGCATCGGCTAGTTTTATATAATTTGTGAATTTCACAAATAATTAACTCATGATCCCTTATTAATAAACAAAGACAAAGTTTAACCAAAAATGTTTTTTTTTAAATATCATACCAAAAGGCAAACAAGAAATTTTTGTCAGTTTTGTGCGCTACAATTTTCATTCTGTATTTCGACATTCCGACAAAGTCTTTATTTCGAAACTCATTGCTTCGACAGAACATATATTTCTGAATTTCAAATTGTCGATATTCAGAGTGACACCCCACCTATCCTGTCAATGTTTATATACTGTAACATAATGTTTTCTCTTTCAGTCATGCGCTACATTATACAGTGGTCTCCTTTTATCTCTAACGAATTTATTAAACAACATATATTCATACTCTTCACATAAGACTAATATTATAGAAATTATTAAAAATATAATCATATGCAGACCGATGCCATTTGTCTCCTGTCAACTTCTAGAAGTATTGAGAAGGGCATGTTTAGTTGAGAATTTCTCGACATATTGTCCTGGGAATAGCGGTGGTAATCTTAAACTGGATTATGACCAAGGAGTACTCTTGTATAAAAAAGGTAAGTTCAAAGATTTAAAAGCTTACCCCTTTACTAATAAACGATGTGTAATGCGTGTGTAGTGGGAGAGATAGCGATGTGCTCGACCGCCACAAAGGGAAGATCTTCCTTTTAGGCTGAGTGTTATGCCTGGGGAACCGCGGCTCCAACAATGTATGTGTCGGTTGTTTATATATCTCCATATCGTAGAAACTTCGTCAGCGCGATTCAGGATTCTAGTGGCGCCGTCATGTGGTCGCATTGTGAACTTTTTCTTCAGTCTGTGGTTCTTCTGTATGGCGATAGATGTCGCCACACGTGTATATACAATGTTTTGTCACTTTCACACTTCATTTAATTGTCATCAAGAAAGATGTGACACAAGTGTTTAGCTATATACTCGTTAAACTATGGCTTGAGTATAGAAAAGCAGGCCATAGAGCGCGCCTGAACAAGTATGAACGGTAAGCAGTAATCACGTGTATGAACGAACAGAAGAATTCAAAACAGCAACGACCTATATAGTCACGCACGCTGATTATTTCTCTCGATGTTAATTTATTCGAATTACGGATTACGAATCGATTCATGGAAGCAAACTATGAACATAGACAGATAGAACTTGACATCTGCTTACGCTTTGCACAATGGTCAAAGAGCGATGCGTGTTCTACTTATTTATTTATTCACACACAAGCAAGTTAACAGAGAACAATCTCTATACACGTGCAAGCTATGCATTATAAAAAACATAAAAAAATACAATCAATAATTATTTAAAAAAATAATAATAATAATTTGCCAACTTGATAAAAAAAAACATTTTCATTCGATTATTTATTTCTTTGTTATGGATTTTACAGATTCGTGTTACTTACAAGTTTTATTAAAACAGATAGAAGCCAGTTTGAAATGTATTGAGAGGCAAGATTTACAACCTCAAGCGGCAAAAGTGACACAGAATCTTATAGCTATATATGTCAACATTGACGCGGGAATCTCTATTGGGCAACAGGAGAAATCCAGGTACTGCTATGTTTGTTTTTAGGGTTCCTAAGGTTCCTTAGTAAACAAGGAACGCTTATATAATAGTTTCGCTATGTCTGTTCGTCTGCGGTTTAGCTCAGAGTAACTTAATACTAGAAAGAAAGTCATAAACAAACACACATAATTATTTTAAAATACTATCAAAATGTTAGAAAAAAAAATTAGGAAATATTTTTAGACGCCATTGCCATTTAACCATGCATGTGACAAGCAATCAAATCTTTCGGAGAATAAGAGCTGACACACAATTCAAACAGTCAATCCCTATTTTCCCCTTTCTCCGTATTTCTTTCATGATTATATACATAATTTGTATTTTCAGATGCGAGTGCAAATTAATATTGATTCAAATAATAGTTTACGCGCTCCGAATTTGTGCAGTAATGCACAAAAATTGTGTATCTACTAAAATTGGTAAGTGGTTATTGTTATCAGTCCGTTCATATTAGTATCGAAGCGTCAAATTTTCCACAAAGCTTCACAAATGTTCCTAAACTGAGCAAAGCTTCTACAGTCAATGAAAGAGGTATCCAGAGACAGAATTTAAGACAAAGAATTTTATGCTTTAATGTAATAACGTGTGTTAGGGGACAAAACAACTCACCCCCTGAAATATTGTATGGAACATTAATTATAGCCATTGCTAGCCACTTGACAAACCTATCAAGTCACTACAAAGACATTGTAGGTATTTAGTAGTAGCCTACAGAGTAGATTAATTACTGTATGTGCTCTTTGACGAGCAGGTTTCTGTAGAGACCTTGTCTCTAAATAAACGTTTAAATCTATTTATTTTAGTATCATCAATAAAGCAAGATCTCATGGCCACGTGTCGCAGCGGAATACAAATCTTGTACCAGGGCGTGTCGCGCGACGTGGAGTTCGGATCTCAGCTGCGATACAACGAGGGACACCTCATAGAGTTCTGCGAGATACTGCGGGAGTACGAACATGCTGACGTTTATGGTAAAAAATACACATATTATCATGTCCCAAGCTTTTTATTCTCAAGTAATCGGTCCTCTTATCACGTTTGTGCTATTTCTACAGCAGTAATGTCAAATTTGAAAGTCGTGTTACAATTCGACGTCAAAGAGTCATGAATCGTGATACCGATCGACTTCAAATTTTACAGTCATGTCTACAATTTGACGTGTTTGAAAATCATGTTACAATTTTGACATCTCTAGGAGTCGTGCGTGTTACAATTTGACGTCAAATTTGAAAGTCGTGATAAAATTTAAAGTCAATTTTTTGTCGTAATCCAGATCGACGTCGAATTTTAAATATCGTGTTACAATTAGATTTTTAATTTATTGTAATCGCCTCTAACACTTATTTATGATCATCATCTTTTTTTCAGTAAATATGCTGACAGAAATTGCTGGAACATTCCAAGCATCACCGGAGGATATGCCGTCATCATTCCATAGACAAGCGTGGCTGAAAAGCTTCAACAACTTTTCTATTGTCGACTGAATATAGGATAATTTCGAATATCATAATACTAACGCCCCGTCCCAGCTTTGCACGGGATTTTGTAGGGGTCCCTATTTAAAAAATATATAATATAGCCTATCACCCGCGGATGGTATAGCTTCATAACGGTGAAAGAATTTTTCAAAACGGTTTAGTAGTTTTTGAGTCGTTACAAACAAAAATACAGATTTTTTTTCTCTTTATTATAGTAGTATTATGTTACTAGCTGTTACCCACGGTTTCGCCCGCGTAAAAATTAGCCTATGTTGGGCTCATGTATACAAATTTTCATAATGATCGGCTGCTTAGTCAAGCCGTGAAGGAAAAACTTCTCATTTATTATATTAGTATGATGGACCAAGTGATAAATGGGCATTATGAAAAATGCCCAAAATGAGAGGGAAATGTGATAATAATTATTTAAATAATCAAATTGCCCGGGCATTATACATATTGCCCATCGACTTTTGGGCAGAGTAATAAAAACATTAATTAAATATTTTTTTTATTGTTATTGTCTAAAATAAACTAATGCTAAACAATTTAAATAACCATATAGATAGGTACATATTATGTCACCGTAAAATTGTAAAAACCATTCTGCGTGTGGGATCACAAGGCAATGACGACACACGACGCGGGCGCATGAAAAATTGATATCTTTTCTGCTAGAAACCGTACCAACTTTCTGCACCTCCAATTATTTATATGTATAATGAATTAATTAAGATATTTTAATATGTAACAGATGGGCGATATACCTTCTGATACTTAAAAAAAATGTGATTGAAATAATTATTTTTATAAAACATAAATTTTATTATTGCGATATTGATACTTGTAGAAATTTCTTTTTAATTTAAATTTGTACTTTCTGTGATGAGTACGGAATAATAAAAAAAAGAGTAAATTTTTCATTTTTTTTATTTCATAATTTTACGACACAATAGTAGCACGTTACCAGGAATGTGAAATATGGAAATTCATTTAAGAAATCGTAACATTAATATTATACATATCGATCAAAAGCGTCGTAAAGATACAATATTTGTGGCTTGTATATGGTAATTAGTAATTACAATAAGCCTAAGCCTATCCTCAAGTACTTCAGTAGTCAGCCAATGAAAGACGTGAGCAGGTGCATGAAGGGATTTACTCAAATTTTTATTTATTTATTTATTTATTTATAATTATATACAATACAATATTATTACAGGTTAGTACCCAATTCAATACTGTACCTTAGTTTTCGTTACTGAGTACGAATAGTGTCGCTCTTGTGAATTCCGACAATGGACAGGTGAATATGTCAATCTTATTTGCAACCGTGTTGAGAACCCGCAATGCCTGGACGATTGGTGTCTGTTTTAACATGTCGGTGCGCGCGGTCGGTATTGCGAACAGAGGGGGTTGCCGTCGCCGCCACACGTACCGGTCCGGCACGCAGAGCGCCAACCACTGCAGTACGGCCTGGTTGCTCACTCGGCCTCTGAGTACGTTCAACAAATACGTGGCCAATGTCAGACCACGTCTCACCTCCAGCTTATTGTACCCCACCATGCCAAGGACGAACAAGGTTGGGTACATCAGAGGATAGAACGGGTACACTCCGTATAGTTTGTGGTACAAGAATCTTGTGAATTTGTTCTGAATCCGTTCTAACATCAGCTTGTACTTCTTCTCGTGCGGTGACCAAACACTTGCATTGTATTCCAATTGGCTCCTCACCAGTGCATCATACAACGCTCTCGCTGCGTTCATATTGGTGAATTCCCGAGACTGTCTCAGTATGAAACCCAGGTTCCGAAACGCTCTTTTGCACACCATAGTGATATGTTCACGAAAATTAAGGTCTGCCGTGAAGTGTACCCCCAAATCTTTTGTTTTTATCACTCTTTGTATGGGACTATCGTCTATGTGGTATTGGTGAATGATAGGCTGTCTCGCGCGTGTATATGACATAACCACACATTTCCCAACATTGAAGTGCAACCGATTTCTGTGACTCCACTGCGAGACTCTGTCAATATCACTCTGTAATTTTCCGCAATCCGATTCCTCCTTTATCGTCTTAACTAATTTTAAATCGTCCGCGAATAATAGGCATGTTGATTCCATAGTCACTTCCGGCAGATCATTTATCATTAGATTAAATTCTAATGGTCCCAGATTGCTGCCTTGGTTTACTCCGGATCTGGTAAAATATGGTTCCGATTGTATTCCCCCCCAGTCGACGTACTGTCGCCTGTCTCTCAAGTAGCTGGCGAGAAACGAGAGCGTTTTCGGTGTACAGCCGGCCTCGGCCACTTTCACTAACAGAACGTCATTGTCTACTGTGTCGAACGCCTTCTGGTAGTCGAAATACGCTACATCAACCTGCGCTCCCTCGTCTACTGCTGGTACTAATTTGGTCATCATTTGCATCAAATTGCTTGTTGTGCTGCATTTGGGACGAAATCCATGCTGTGCGTCTGAGAGTTGAGCCTTCACCTGAGCGTATACTGAGATTTATCAACTAACTGCTGCCCGCGGTGTTACCCGCGTTTAATTTTATGCGGCAGCGCCATCTATATCAGATTTTTAACCAAATCCTACGGGAGCGTTTAATTTTATGCACAGCAGCGCCATCTATAGGGCAACGCGTGAGTGATACCCCTGGTATTGCAAGCGTGATGCTTACCATCAGGCGGACCGTATGATTGTTTGCCACCTTTGTGGCATATAAAAAAATGACAATCTCCACCGCTATCTCACTCATATAAAATAGGAATTGAATGAGATAGCACGTGAGTTTGAGACTAGATTGAAACTGTTTTTGTTACGATAATGTACCTACTGGTCACCTCTCCCATTGGTTGATTGTACACGTTTTTTTCTTTTGTTGATATAACAGAGTATAAATTTTAACACAAATGCATAAATCATCAAAACTGACGTTACTTTTAGTCATTACCAGTAAAGCAAACGAGCATTTAAATACTTTATCACAAAATTAAATACTATATACATAATCTGAATACATAACAGAAAAATTCTAACAGCTAAGCGTGTGGAATTATAGTTGAGGATACTACAGGTGCTGGAGGCACTGGCACCACACCACTCGAGCTCGGAGTGTGAAAGAAGTATAACATAAACCCTGCCGCTAACAAGAAATGAAAACCTAATATACAGCCCATTAATATAGGGAAATATTTAGATTTTCTTAACGCTGGCATCAACCAAAATATCAGGACTGCTCCGGAGACAAATGCAGCCATTATGACGAAGAGCCACTGCAGCCAGGATACCTGGATCGTCCACAGGATGGCCACGGGGATGTATATAGCTAAGGAGTAGCCGTAGAGACAGAACAGCGACATCATGGTCGGTGATGTTGATTGCTGTAATTTATAACATTTAATTAGTAGGTGAAGGCACAAACCAACATTTTAAAATGACACTGTAAATCATATAGCCAATGAATTTAGAAATTGTAAAAAAAAAATTGAGTTGTGAATTTGGAATTAGGAGTAGAAATTTGACATCGAAGATGTATCGATTATAGTGCATGCGGAAGCGATAGTCACTTTCTGAGGTACTGTTCGGGAAACACAACTTGAGCTATGCGCAGAACACATTTTCACTTTGATACCAGCCAAAATTAAATTCTGAAAATACGGACTGAAGTTTCGTTTTAATTCTAACAAGTTTTGAACCTTATTCTAACTAGTATTGTCTTTTTTGACAAGTTTCGTTGTTTCGGATGGAACTTTCATGGTTGCCCCCAGGTACCTCAGGGTTGTCTAATATTATATGTACAGATAAATAGAATTATATTACTAGTTCCTTACTTGTATCTCCATTTCATCTTGGTCATTAGCCACTGTAGACCACTTGAGCACAGCCCAGAGGGCAAGTGGTACCACCCACACATAACAGATGATCGCTGTGGCCGCATATGACACCAGATGGAAGTCATACCGCCAGTGGACTGACTTGTTAGTGTTCTGGAGGTAGCTGGCAATGTTCCCACTTACAGCTATAGTGAAAATCTGTAATATCATTTTATTTATTTTTATTTATTTTACACAGAATAAATGTTTGGATTGTGGATTGATATAGAAGACCAAATATAGTGAACAATACTCAAGGTATTCGTAAAAAGTAGTATTGGAATTGATTTATGCAAAAACAAAATGACATTCTATTAAAAACAAAAACACCTGTATGATAATGTGATGTTACAGGATGTGTATTTTTTTTTCATCATCAACATTTTTGATTCCTAGCTCCCTTTTAAAAAAAAATATGCAGTTTTATTTTTTAGCAAAACAGTAGTGAGGTATGTAGTGTTAGAACTATAATAACTAATTTATTCATATAATAAAGGCAGACTATAGTGCTTCATATAAGAACCAAATTCTCAATGCAATGATGAACTGATACCAAAAACTGACATATCATTCTTACCAAAGTGACAGAAATCCATATTGGTCCATAGAGATCGGGTTTCCCTTTTATACTCTCGTCAAAATAATTTGGGGAAACCTTCTGGGGTAGCACGGAGGACACTATCCTCTCAACCACTTCACTTGTCTGCACATCAAAGTACTTTTGATAGTATTCTATTGTCCAGAAGTTGTGGTTTGCTGGAATAAAAATAAAATTTGGACTAGTAAATAGTATTTTATCAAACGGGAAGTAAATAGGTACAATAATTAGGAACGTGCCTGTAAAATGATCAGATAATAGAAGAAATAGTCATGAGTGTCGCCTTAAGAGGCAAATTTCGCAAAGTCTACCTTCATGGTACATTTCTTGTGGGACCAGCAGAAAGAAGCAGATAATAAAATATGCATTATGATAATAAAAGCTACTTACTCTGAGGCGCAGGCTGTTCCTCTTCATTAACTTTAGCATCTCCGATTCCGAAGTCGTAGTTGGGATTAGCCATTGAACTGTTATATTGGTTGGTATGGACAGCTTCCACGTCAATCCTAGCACTCCGATCATTGTGCTCCGGAGAGTAGTCTTGGAAATTCAGCAATTGGCCCGTATTAACGTTAGACATCTTGGTATAATATTGTGTTTTCAAATAACAAGCATTTATATCAAATTTTTATCAGTACTCCATACAAATTTAAGTACAACTTTTATTAGAAAATCGAATGAAAATGAAAATAATCTCTAATCGACCACAACTTTTGACAGCTGACTCATCGTCTTCTTTTTTTAGATAGTGGTCACCCATGCATTTGTTACAAAATACAAAGAGAATCGCATTAATTTGTTTGATGATTCGATGATTTAGTAATATATTGTGTTTATAAGGAATCGCATCGCATTCATAGGAAGTGCAATGAAAGAATAAGCTGTTTGTTAAAAACATGTTAAAAAACATTATGAAAGATTGAAATAATCGTCTAGTTGATAATAAAGAAAAATAATATAGGAATACGTCAAAAAATGGCAATATATTCTGCCAAAATGTCAATTCAATCCAATGTTTTTATTTTTGATGTACAGAAATAACCTATAATATTATTCTTAATTTCTCACTAAATGCCATTAGTTTTAAAAAATGTGGCATACGAGAATTTTGAGTAGTTTTAAGACCTATTTCAAAGGGACTGAAATAAGAAAATATAGCGTAATAGCGTCAGTTTTAGAGAAAGCAAATGTCGGTGATGTCACTGAAGTAAAGGTATTATTTTGCAAATTTAGCATTGATACCCACTGAAAAATTAAATAAATCTTGTGTAAATTTATGCTATTTACCTTTCAGGGTTGGGTGAAGAGTTTACGAGTGCAAAAAGAGTTAATATTTGCTGATGTGAGCGACGGTTCTTGCGCTAAACGATTGCAGATTATTATTCCAAAAAACTTGCAAACGGATGACTTATCCTTTGGTAGTTCCGTACACATCACTGGAAAACTATCTAAAAGTCCTAGAGGGCAGGTGGAGCTCATTGCCGACAATGTTAAAGTACTCGGAGACTGTGTTGTCTTGGATGGTTATCCATTCAACCCGAGGACACATCATCCACCTGAATACATCCGTCAGTACATACACCTTCGATCTAGGACAAACTATATGTCATCTATCTTGAGAATACGAAGCTCAGTCACTAAACACATACATGATTTCTATGCATTGAACAAGTATTTGAATATACATACTCCAATATTAACGTCTAATGACTGCGAGGGTGCTGGAGAAGTGTTTAAAGTGCAGCCAGATGCTGAAGATACCGTCAAAGCCATGATGCAGGAGGGTAGGGACAGAGATACAGTGTATTTCGGTACAAAAACATATTTGTCCGTATCAGGACAGTTGCATTTAGAAGCAGCTTGTCGAGGAATGGGAAATGTTTATACTCTTGGTCCAACGTTCAGAGCTGAGAACAATAGATCACGTTTACACTTATCAGAATTCTATATGTTAGAAGCCGAGTTGGCATTTTGTGATAATTTAGAACAATTACAGTCACACATAGAGGATTTATTAAAATATGTTTTTACGGAAATAAGAAATACTAATGAAGCTGATTTATGTTTGATCGATAAAGAAAATAGTAATCCACCATCTTGGTTAAACAAAAGTTTTGTAACATTAACTTACGATGATGCGAGAGAAATATTGTCAAAGAAAGGGATAGCTTTTACCGAAGATGGGTTGAATAAGGAGCAGGAGTTGGCTTTAGTAGAACATTGTAATGGTGTCCCTGTTTTTGTTATAAAATGGCCTAAAAATATGAAAAGCTTTTATATGAAGGAGAGCCAAGGAGGTAGTAACATGGTAAATATAAATAGATAACTAATAGTTCCCTGTATCCTGTATAACTTTTTTTCAATTAATAAATGAATTGAATTGAATTTATTTGCACACATAAACATAGGAATAAGTGCTATTAAAAACTTCAATTTATTCATTTGATTTTTCTGTTATTAAAAATCATAACTTTCTTAGGGAGACTATTGCATAGACAGTTTAGATTTAAGCTGATAAATTAAGGGTTAAGATAAAAAATAAATTATATAAAAAACTTATAAATTTTCAGGTAGATGCATTAGACCTACTGGCACCAATAACTGGCGAAATTGTAGGAGGCAGCCTGAGAGAGGACAGCTATGAGAAATTAAAGGCAAAGTTGCCATCAGATAAACTTAACTGGTACTTAGAGTTAAGGAAGTTTGGCAACATCCCCACTGGGGGGTATGGTCTGGGATTAGAAAGATTACTCCAAGTAATGTGTAGAGTAAATAATATAAAAGATGTGTTACCATTTCCGAGATGGCCACATAACTGTAGTATGTAGAAAAATATTATGTATAAACTGTTAATGTAGGTATAGTGTATGAAAGTTATTTATTAAAAGATTAAATATTTTACTGTTTATTATTTTATTTTTTTCAATTAAGTGTTAGCCCTATTTCTATCGACACATTCCAAAGCCACTCAGATTGTGTTGAGAACTTGAATACCTACTGCGACCTAGGCTAGGAATGTGTGTAATTGTGGCGATTCGAAAGAGCTTATATTAGGCCTATTTGAATAAAAATATTTTGATTTTGAATTTGACTAGACATGCGTGTTTTGTGAGTTGTGCCTCTTCTGAACTGCATTAATTGAGCCACGTAAGTTTGGCTACATTTTATAATAACAATTGACTTGTTTGGGCCCACACAGCAGACATAGTTTGTATGAAATACGAAATGAACGTAAATTTACGTGACTGAACTCTCAAAATTGCGTAGGATTCTTCATTCTTCAAATATCATAAAATGAAACTAGATAATATCATTGTAAACATTTATTTACATATTAAAAACTTAGAAACACAATGGAAACCACAAATCTAGAAGAACTATAGAACAGAAAAGACACATCTTCATAAAAATAAGGAAACTCAGTTTAACTTAAACAATCGATGGAGCAAATCCCCTCACTATAATACAATATTCGTACCAACTAATGTTTATTTTGGTATACAATGCAATGATGGCGAGATTCAACATATTAAATTTCTAACAAGTCAATCAGAATATACAAATTACTCCTATCACTATATACAACTCAGTACAATATGTACAACTGAAGTAACGTAAAGAACTTAACAATTAATATCACATTTTTCATTTAAATATAATGGTATGTAACCATTTACGTGCTAACATTCGTTATCATGAAACCAGGTTTCATTTACATGAGTTTATTATATTTATTTTAATGTAAACACTCCTGTGTTGTATTATGTTGTGACAATTGTTTCATATTATGCTTCGGCACAATAAATTATCTTACAAGAGATGTGGAAGGTAGCTGTGTAAGGAATAATTAATGTATTTTAAAAGAAAAAATACACCTCGCCCCAGATGGGATTCGAACCCACTCTCGAAAGCAGAATGCTCTTCCAAGTAAGTTACTACACAAGTGTTTCCCACTTTAAACCCTGTTTTTCTTAACTTGACAAATGTAGTAAACAATGTTAGTGTGACTTTTTATTTAATTATCCATGTGTAAAGTCGACAAATCGCCAGATAGGAGTGTTGAGTTAAATGCAATTTCTTACTATATTATTATTTGGGTGTGTATAATAATTTTAATTGCCTATTTTCGTTAAAAAGACGTGCTAAGATTGTTTACTACATTTGCCAAGATAAGAAAAACAGGGTTTAGACACATTACTTTATGGGCAGTCAACCAAGAGGTAAGCAGGATAGGTAGAAAATTATCAACGAATTTTATTCTAGTTAATGTTAGCATCGTTATAAAACTTTGCAATTGCACAATACAATATGTATATTGATAAATAAAAATTCGAGTAAAACCCTTCATGCGATGTTTAGAAAACTTATAATATTGACCCTGATCACCTCTTTCATGGGTTGACTACCTGTGTATAGCGAGCGTGCTATGACAAATGTATCTTAATATTCCGTAAGAACAGTACAAAAATGTATTGACATTAATGTCGTGGTGTAAACTTACCTAAATAGTTTTTTGATCGGAATCCAAACATTATTAATATTAAATATAAATTCGATTACACCGATTATGTTTTGGTACATTGTAGTAAACTAATGCCCAACATCAAACAAAACTAAAATGGGCGGAGTTGAGTTACCTCCGCACCGCCCGTATCCGCTCATCCAAGACATACATTTAGTAATACATAATTCTAACTCATGATAAATAAATTACTGATATTTATTTCGATTAACCAATTAATGTGATTTAGAAAGAATGTGATGTTTAAACGAGGTAGGGTTTAATCCTATTTCTTTGACTTTATTAAGTTTTCAATTAAATGCCTATCTTAAAAAATAAAATAATAATATAACTAATAACCTGTATTTTTTATTAATAACTTCACTCTTTCGTCGGCTGTATAAACAAAATAAGCGCGTCGAAGTCCCGATTAAGTTATTATTTTGTGAATGTTTTAATTACTTCATATTTTAAAGAAAAATCAATCCTAATTATTATGAATTTGATATTGCATAAATAAATGACCACGATTCGTGCAACATACTTTTTATAATTTTTATTAAAATTTTTTATACGATTTTAAATCGCTTAGTTTACAAATATACATCTTTAAGGAACGTATCCGCGAAATATTTACAATTTAGTCCCTGAGAAATTCTATTCTTAATATATTTTATCTACCTAGCGGTAGTTCGTTTTATTCCGATACCTAAGCCTAAAGGGGTAAAGACGATACTGATTTTTACGTGGACTACCATCACAACCCAGAGGGGAAACCAAAACTACTCCGTTCCAATATACTAGACAGAAAAACCCCAAACAGACGTTCGATTTAAAATATAAATCGAACTTTATACCACAATAAGGTAAGACAAATTAGCCCAAACACAATCGTTGAATTTTACTAGAAATCTTATGTGATGTATAGTGAAACGGAGTTTACAATATTTTATTGTAGAAAAAATTACTATAACCAATGAGATCAAATTTTAATGAATTCCACTTTTTAACCGAACTTTAGTATAATGGAGTCACAAGTTATATACGACAAAACAAAATAAAGACCAAATCGTAATTTCGTAGTATAAAAAACCGCAACTTTTATTTACCTTTTAAAATAACATTGTACACGTTTGACAGGTCCGGTGGACGAGTGGCTAGCAATGGTCACTTTATCCCAAAGGCAGCGGGTTCGAATCCTGCGCAAGGCAAACATTTGTGTGCATGAACATCTCTGTTTGCCTTGGTCTGGATGTTTTCTATGTATAATAAGTACTTATTTACAAAAAAAAAGTATTTAAGTATATTTATCAGCAATCTAGTACCCATAGTACAAGCTTAGTTGCTTAGTTTGGTACTAGATGGCGTTGTGTGATTCGTCCATAAAACAAATTGTAATGTTACAAGTTAATGTGTCTGTAATGTTTTTAGTGTAAAATTGATCCTATCCCACCAATTTTTTTTTAATACACTTAAAATTTGTGCTCGTTTATTTTGTTTTGACAAGTATATATTATAGCTACCGCAGTTTACATAATAGAGCAAAGACCAGACAATTCGCTACCCCTCTGAATCGGTGGTTGTCGACTCAACTGTTTCCCTTGGATCGCGGGTTTGACTTCATATTCTAACTCGGGTTCTTCCCCGGGCGGTAATGGCTCATCATCAACACTAATATCATCTAATGAGTCATCAAAGTTATTACTACTACTAGTAGTCGTAGTTGTTGGTATAGGTTTTGTTATGTTAATTCGAATTCCAATGTTTGTCGTGGCGGCGGCCACCGGCGCAGACAGCTGTACATTGCCGTCAATGGACGACAAAACGGTGATGGAAGTCGTGTCTATGATAGTGGTGGGTATGCTGTCTTCCTCCGCTGTTATTATTGGTTCATCATCTGTGAAAAATAATTGAAAATTAAAATATTTTAAAAAGCATTTATTTAGTTAGTAATATATGCTTGGCCGAATATAGAAGTTAAGTAGGCTAGGCGCACTGACCTGGGTCGATGGGCTCCAGCTTGACCTTGACGCTGGCGAAGTCGGCCTTGGCCTGCTCGTCCCTGCTGGCGCGCAAGGCCGCCGTCTCGTCGTCCGTGTCGGCCTCGTCGTCCACCAGCACCTGCTCCACGGGCTCGGCCTTGAACACGACGTCGTCTTCCTCGCCCTCGTCGATCTACGCATTACATTACGAAATCATAAGAGACTTTTCAAGCAGTGTCACTATCTATATTAACTAAAAGATTCTCAACTCTTCATGGAGTAGAGTGTGATCTTTATCCAGCAGTGAGACAGTTTGAACTAGCAATAAAAAAATATCAAAAATATTACCTCCAGAGGTTCAGGTACTTCAGTTTCCTCCTCAACAACCTCCACAACAGATTCCGTGTCTGACTGCGAGTTGACATCATCCTCTTTGATCTCAATCGGCTCTAATTCTTCTTCTACCTCTGTCTTTTCTTCGATTGCAGAGTCTTCTACGATCTCTTGTACCGGCTCTTCTTTTGTTAGTGACGCCTAAAAAATATTTTGTATATGAAAATATAATTAAGAAATATTTGTTGGCAGAATAGGAAATGGCAACCTGGGCAGGATAGGGAGCTAAGTAGAAATATGAGCTAAATTGTAATGCGCGAAGATAGCACTACCCTCGATAAATACCTTGTAGTCCTCGAAGCACAGCGGGTGGTAGTAGTTGTCCTCGTGCTTGACGGCGTTCCTGAGATGCCACTCCTCCTTGTCCTCGTTGTAGAACTGCTGGAAGGCGTCCCCGCAGAGCGCGCAGCGGCATCCCGCCGCGGCGCCGCCCGCCGTCGGCGGCGCCTCTTCCGCCTCCGACGCCTCCGCGCCCGCGCCGCCGCCCGTCTCGAACCAGCTCTTCTCTGCAACACAATTTAGCAATACTAATGTAAATAAATATAATGTAAAAAGTTAAATCGCAATTAATTAAAGCTTTTTAAGTATACATAAAACCATGTCGAAGATAAAATTTAAAAAAATTGCCACGAAACCCCTTCGCGTACGCGTGACGTCATCTGTGTGTAAACGCGCGACACCACTTTGAGATAATCCACTTGTGAGAATATAACAATTTGTTATAATAGTGTTCCTCAATTCAAATTTCTACTGTTTTGATGCAAAATGTTAAGTAAATGTAAGTTTCAAAGTTCGTGCGTAGTACGAGTAATCAAGCGTTTACTCCTACCCACGTATGACGTAGTCATGAGCTGTGATTGATGTTACGTTTGACGTGACGTTATTGGATTTTATTTGATTTAAAAATATAAATCATAAATTTTTAATAAAAATGTTAATTGGAATACCATTTTAATTTAATTGACTACATTAAAAACTACATTTTAGTGATTACTGTCTATTATTCCTAGAAATACTACAGTGATAAATATTTTTTGTGAGTAATATGATATAAAATAGTTTTAAATGACACTAACCTCTCTCTTCCAAATCCTCGACCTCCTCGTACTGCACCCAATCAGACAGATCGTAGTGCCAGTGCCGGGAATGTGCCCGTCTGGCAGAATCTCGCTCCCTTCTGTTCTGGCGGAAGTGCCAGTCTAAGTGCTGGCTGTAGCGCACAGTGTGTTCAGGGGGGAAACGGGCCCCGCAGCCGCTGCATTGCATCCCGCCATATAGCTTCGCCACGAGTAATGGCTGCTTGCTGTTATTTAAAAAAAAAAAAACGTTTTAAAAAAGAGTAATCTTAAAGTAATCACCATTTAATAGGTCCGTTTTGACATTTGTCATCGTGGCGTATCTAATGATGTAACCACACGACTCGGTACTCGATACTTACGATAAATCGATTCAAGTTTGTATGAGGATGTAATCGATTTGATCATGTAGTCAATGTATTCTAAAGTGCATCGGATTAAAATACTGATTAATAAATTTAACTTATTACAATATATATTATCAAAAAAGTTGTTATGCTACTAATTTAAAAAATCCAGCCACTAAGTTCTTTAAAACTGTAAAGACAGTGTTTTAGTTTTCATTTTTTTTCTCTTTAAATAAACGATGTATTATAGGGAAAGTGATCTTAATGGTGAGCTAGGAAGATTAGCGAGCTAAAAAGCTTTTCAATAAAGATTACTACACAATATCTAAATACTATTATTAAAATCGAATGAATTTGGTGAAATTCAGCAATTAAACATGGTTACAACACTGGTATCGAAAAAAAAAAAGACTGAGAACGCAACTGTTTATGGGACGTTTCTTAATAATTAAAAATTGTATGCTACTATTAATTAAAATACTCGTAATATTTTCTATCATAATTATTTAACGCGCACTGAAATATATATATTTTTTTAAACACTCCAAGTGTAGTGTAAGTGGCTTTCAGTTTCGTTCCAAGTTACATTCTAGGTTCTTCCTCAAGTGTCAAAACGGACCTATTAAATGGTGACGACTTTAGTAGATGCCTTGAGTAGATAACGTGCGTGTTGAAAGTACAAATCTAAAATTTTCTAGATGAGACTTGTTACACATTCAAGCAAGTGCTAAGTTTCTTGCCAGTTCTTCTTAGTACAAATCTGCCGTCTGAACTGGTGGTAGGAAAAAATTGTGACGATTGGAAAGAGCTTGTATTATGGCCTATTTGAACTTGAGTTTAACTTGTTTATTCAGTAACCTTTAAAATTTCAAGCACTTCTTTATTGTAAACAAATGCGAGTGAAATATTTTTTTTACCATCAATGCACACGAATCAGCTTTGTATGCTGCTAGTGTTGTAAATAATATAATATTAATAATCCTAAAACGTGATCTTAAAATACTTACACTTTCAATGTTTCAGGTTTCAATAGATCAACTCTGTGTATAACAGATTTGTCCTCTCTCGGTTTGTTCTTCACTTCATTCTTAGGTTCATTGACCTCTTCCTTGGTATCATTCTTGACTTGTACTATGCCCGTAGCTACTAATTTAGCGAACAAATCGTTCACATTAATATCTGTGAGTACTGGCGGCATTGCACTTGGTTTTTCATCAACTGATGTTTCAAGTCCAGGGATCTTATCAGTTTTGGAGAAGAACGGCTCAGCTACGCTGTATTCTGATGCTGAAGCCGGCGTCATGCTATCTGGCATTGGCATTACACTTGCGAGCATGTCCAGACCTAAAATAATAATGTATCTATTGATTGATGCTGATAAAACGAAGGATGTGACTAATTCCATGTAATAATAATGAAGTAAAAGAGAAAAAATGCCAGGTTTCACCAACCAGTCCTAGGTTTAATTTAATTAGTACATTACTTGTAAAATGTTAAGAAAAAATTTATAATACTTATTATATTTCGTAAAATAATAAAAGATATAGTAAAATTAATTTCTGTTCAATAAGTTTTAGAGTGAGTTCAAAGATAATTATTGAATAATTCTCAGATTAATGTAATCTCTTTAGATTCTCAGTATAATTCTCACAAGACAAAAAAAAATTACTTACGTTGATGTTCCATCATGTCAGGACTGGGAGTCTTTATGGGTCTCTGTCGTATATCCTGGTCTATCTCCATAGAATTCTGGTCGTGAATGTTTTCGAAGCCTACCACTGGCATACTAGGTGGCATTGACATCAACGATCCCTCCATATTGGCTATCTGTACATGTCCCGGCTTAATATACCTCGGCAGTGCCGAAAACCTAACAAAACATTTCTCATTCCCTAAAAGGATTGGCTTCGGCATATCCCCATATTCAACTTGAAATGGTTGCTCATTTATAAGAACAGTTCTTAGCGCATCCACGAAGCGTATAGTGAAAAACTGTCCGTTAACTTGGAATTTCTGTACCTTCGCGTCCAAGTAAACTGAACAAATTTGAGTGGCGTTTACTATAAGATTAATCTTTCCAGCGACCAGATCTGTGCGTTTAATCTTGCCGATATCGACTTGTGGTAGAGGTCCTTCTAAATGAACCAGCCTTGGCTTCCCATCAATGATCACACCTAACGGCTGACCACCGAAATAACACTCGTGCCATCTTCCATTTATGTAGAGTTCCCTCGTCGGTCTTCCGAATCTGATATCAAACACTTGATCATCAATCTCGACTCTCTTGTAGCTATCTTCGAAAGCCAAAACCACAGAGTCTTTATTATCAAATGTGACCCTCCTGCATCCCGGCAGAAACTTGATCTCCCGCGGGTCATCCCAGTCCATCATAATAACAGCGGTCTCTCCATAAAACCTGATTTCTCTAGGAATGCCATCAATCTGGATAGTCTTCACAGGATCTTGGTCTATGTATTCTAGAATCCTGTAATCGGTGGGTGGGACTGTTGGGCCAGGCGCGCCTAGGGGCGGCGGGGAGCTCGACCGTTCGTACCGCGCCAGAGGACAGTCTCCCTGGCACATGCCCATCTTGGGCATCGGCAAAGGCGCGATCGCCATTCGCGGCTCGAAAGGCGCTCGCGCCGCCCTCTTGTCGAACTTGCCCCTGAAGAAGGGCGGCGCCGCGCCGCGGAACCTCCTGGGCACATACTCGTCGCCCCTGGGCCTCGGCTGGCCGCGCCAGGGCGGGAACGGCGGGAACATGGGCATCATCGGTGGGAGTGGCAGAAGCGGGTTTTTGGTTTGCCCGTCGACCGTGTCCATAATGGGGTTCATTCTCATGTCAGAGTCTTGTAACATTTGCTGGCTATCCGGCGGCGTGTCCATGAACATGGGAGGAACTGGCGGTACTCTCTCATCTATATCACCAAATCTATTGCGCTCAGTCGGTGACGATTTGGGGCTCGAAACTTTTTGGTTTTCCTCCTGAACGTGGGCTTTTAGCTTCCTCTTGGATTCTTCAAGGGATTCTCTCTGCTTAGCTTCTTTTAGTTTCACCTCCTCGTACAGCCTGAGAACCTGGTACATGAGTGTGTTATATTGGTTTTTATCGAGCTGTCCGTCGCTATACTGCTCCTTGGCCTGCGACATGATGATGGATATGGTCTTTTTGTGATTCTCCGCATCGAAATCGTCGGTTTTTTCCGTTCGTAAGTCAATGTCTTCTGCGCTGATAGTCCGACGTCTTTCTCTCTCGACACCTACATAAAAGTAAATAGTTATATACTACTCAAACACTACAAGTGCTAGTCCAATAATGTGTTAAATAAATAGTGCTAGAGCATTTATGAAGTGGGCTAATTCTACCAGGGAAATATCGCACTCTCACAGAACATCGGCGCGAAACATCAATGCGTTTAGTTCGGTGAGAGATCTGGAAGACCTGCTTTTATGCTTTATCTCCCTATTCCCACCTTCCTTGTACCGGGGAACCTATTGTGATGGTGTTGCTGATGTTCATAGGCGGGTGTAACCACGTTCTATCAGGTGCTTGTCTGCCATATAAGAAGCAGAGAGAAGTGCCTGTGAAAACCTAGTTTCTAAATAAAGTATCTGATTCTATGACATACATGCTCACCGGCCAGTTTCGCACGGATTTTACTTAAGGATTCCAATTTTTTTTTACCCGCGGATAATACACTATCCCAACGGTGAAAGATTATATGATAGTTTTTGAGTTTATTCGTTACAAACAAAAAAATCTTTCCACTTTAAAATTTTAGTATAGAAAAATACTTACTCGGCGACTTGCTGAATAGTAGAGGTCTTCCTAGGCCGTCCTTGCTTTTGGTTGCCTCTGCTAACTTCGCCCTAACAAGGTCCAAGCTGGAGAGGCTCTTTTTTGTCTCCTTCTTCTCTTTAACCTCATTCCAGTCTTTCTCCTTCTGTTTAGGAGACTCAGGAGTCTCTACTTCTTCATCTATGTTGTTTGCTTTGGGTGAGTCGTTTAGTGACGGCGGTGGTGGGGCTACTGCCTCTTCCACTTGTGGTAGTTGACGGAGATCAACATCTTCATTGCCAAAAAGTCTAGAAGTTAAATGAAAATTGTATAGAGTATTTCAAATGTATAAAACTAAATAAATAAATACCCAATATAAATGAATATAAAGGGAAAAATCACACAGATTGAGCTAGCCCCAAAGTGAGTTCGAAACTTGTGTTATGGGATACTAACTCAACGATCCTATATTTTATAACAAACTAGCTGACCCGTGCCCACTTCGTTGGGCATAATGTTAATAATCCTTTTTTAGTACAGGCGTTCGTAAGAAACGCTTTCATTCGACCGTTTTTTCTCCGATTCACTTTGCAAAACCGCGTACCACATAAAAGCCTTTTTATTTTTCGGTTTTTTATAGAACACTCAACAATAATGTGGCTTTCTATTGGTGAAAGAATTTTTAAAATCGGTTCAGTAGATCCCGAGATTACCCCTCACAATTTAACAAATATACAAACTTTACTTCTTTATAATATTAGTTAAGATACATATATAGATAAACATCTAAGACCCGAGGCCAATCAGAAAAAGTTCGTTTTTCATCATGACCCGACCGAAAACTTGTTTTACTTGCGTTTGCTACTTTGCAAACAAAGGTTTAAAATCAAATAAAACACTTACATATCAAACTTGTCGTTTTTACTCTTCTTAGACTTTCCCTCAAGCAACTCAGTTGACGACCTTTTCTGCGCGACAGTTGCCGGCTTCACTTCGGCAACAGGCAGGACCCTAAGGTCAACGTCCTTGTTCTCTGGTGCATCTGAAAATACGACTTAATTTTTATGCGATTACAGTCTATATTTGCATATAAACATTTTACACCCAACACTAACACAGAATCACGCGTTACTCACGTATATGCCTTCAGTTGATCGTCGATCCTTATTGCCTATACGATAACTATCATTTTCCAATACTATTTTAAGATTGAGACCTATATAGTTTTTACTTCAATATTTTAATTTAAGAATATTAACTATAGTCAATTTTCAAAAGGTATGCGGGGTCTATTTTCGTAATAAAATCTATTAAAATAGAGTATGAATTTCAAGCGCTATTTTGCTAATACCAATATAATATATATATAATAAGACGAGTGTTAAAGCACTTGAAATTGATACTAGACTAACTACTTTTGTTACGAGAATGGGCCCTCAGGTCTTATGCACTCTCTCAAGTCATATCAGACAAAAAAAAATACTAACAACTTATTTATAAAAGTTTAAGAATCACTAATGGAGAATGTAACACTATGTGTATGACGCTTATGGGCCAGTCAGAGCGCAAATGTTTTCCTCTCTCACTCACTCCCATTAAAACTATATACCTATACATACGATAGAAAATCACAAATGCGATCTGGCCCTAACTGTATTGCCTAAATATTATCCATGTATTGTACGTAGCGTGTATTTAAATATATATTATTAAATATAAATATTAACAAATGTGGATAAAATCTCTAGTGTTTTCGAGTCAGGTCAAACCAGTTTATTTATCTTTTTCTAACGAAGTTAAATTGTACGAAAATGCATGTAGATGAGTGAATTTTGTCCACGGACTTTGATCGAAATTGATGGCATATGTTGATAATGGATTATTCCTATTACCTAACAACTTTTTTAACGAATTCCACGAATTTCCATAGCGGTAGGATTATGGAAAATTGGAAACTAAAGTTAGCATTGACGACAATTTTGTTAATAAAAATATGTATATCATGAGTAATATGTGCCTCATTATACACATAAGTATATCTATAATGTAGCTAATCCCACTTGTTAGTACTAGTTACCCTAATGAACAAAAATTATCCAAAGATTAACTAAGACATTTGTCACTGTCATTCTTGAATTAGTTAAGTAAAAAAACTGTGGAAACAAAAAACATTTTAGTTAAGCCTTGGCTTATCTTATTATTAAGGTGATTATACTCTACCATAATTATTATAAATATGTCTAAACATTATCATTGCAACATTAACAACTTGATAAGCTTCAAAACACCCACGGCGACTTGTGTACGAGTCGGCAACCTATCAAACATGATTCACATATAGGCCGGGTTGTGTCTACGGGTCGGCGACTTTGATGTGGATTGCTTGTAAAAAAACTTTACGAAAATATGAAGTTATTTAGAATAACATAATCCAATATAAGAAATACACGTAACTTAATAAATAAATAAACCAAACTAACTCAACGATAACCTAATGATTGTGTAGCTGCGTTAGTTCGCGAATGTAATGGCTTCAAATGTCGCAACAAAATATTTTTTTTTAGTTCGCAATATTTGCGCTAAGCGCAGAAATCAACTCAAAGCCTGCGCAGACGAGAAAACTTGTCCGCGGACAAAATGAAGCATTTACGGGTAGCACAGACAACAGACGATCCTTTTAGTGGACCCTATGCAATGCAGTAACGAATAGGACGCGCAAAAAGTTCGGCGAACAAAAAACATACTTTTTGCCCGCCAAGCTATTTATTGTGCATTGCAAACTTCACACAAACTGACCTTTGAGTTACTCGACTGTATCGAATAACGTACACGTAAAACTAACAGTGCTATTTCGCAGACGGTCGGACGCAGGCGACACTAATGTACCTTCATGAAATCTTTCCCATAGTTGAATAGAATGAGTTAGATTGAAAATATTGTTTTTGGCGGACAGAAGTCCATCGTTCCGCAGAATGTTCTGCTCACGTTCGAGATTGGCGAAGTTCCTTGTGATGCCACGAAGTCTTGACGAAAGCTACTTTTCCGGCAATCGAAATGCAGAATTTTGTATTACATAATTTGCAAAATATGATTTGTTTGTAAATAATTATTGTAGTAAACGTGATGGTATAATTTTTAACATTCGGTCAGTAAGAAAATGTTTTTTTAAGAAATTGATATGAGTCATATTTGCAAACTATCTCGGATTTAAAAAAAAATTTTTGGGCAACAGAATTATACAATTGGTTAACTGAAAACAATATTTTTCACAATATCTCTAAAGGCTCCATCGCAAATGACATGGCGTGCCCTTCCGGCGTCGGCGCCGGAATAAGGGCGCATACCTACTTATAACCACTCAGTTTTCCTATAGCCACCACTGAACCTCTACATAAACAAACAGAAAACACCATATCATTCCTATAACTATTCCATAAACACCTAACACATGATGGACTTATGGGCTGGCTACTAAACCACTCCATTCAACATCATAACCTCACCTGCATCTCCCCTCGACACAGCAAAATCAATTTTGCTGTCAAATATAACATTTCAATTAACAAATAAGTTTATCACAATTTTATAAAATGTTCACAATTAGCTGCTCTATTCGTAATAATGCTAATAAATAATTTTTTATGCTGCTTAATGTCACAACATTTGCTCCCGGATTTACTTATTTTTGCCGCCTACTTGAAGCAGCTTTACAGGTTTTTGTCAGCAAAAAAAAGAGATAATTCTATGAAAAAAGAGGTAATTACAGGTTTTTGTCAGCAAAAAAAAAAGAGAATTATCTCTTTTTTTTGCTGACAAAAACCTGTATAATTTAGCTGACTGTTTAAATGATTGCTTGTAAATATTGTCCTAATAAAATTTAAATTTCAAACTAAATTAAAGTGCGCAGTGCAGTTCCCATGCGTCGACCGCTTCACAATGCGCGAAATAGCACCGTACCAATTAACGCGCCTTAAAAACGAACACACAAACCATAATTCCTCATAGAAAGTCCGCAATCCGTGTACGTTTGATTGGTCCTCCGCCTCCAAATCCCAGCACTTCTCGTCTCTCTTGGTTAAATAATCAGAAAATTTCCTCCAAATACCATAATCTTCTACCGTTCATTAGTTTAGTTCATTTAAAGAAGTTGTAAGAAATTGTCAGTGGTTTGTTAATCACATATAAAAAACACAGCCGAATCACTTCAATAATAATAGTAAGTTGTGCATTGAAAAAAGTGTCATATTACTGGTAGAGCCCAATAATATTAGTAAAAGAATCGTGACTGTGCGTGACACAACTTCCCAGAGCTTATCCTAATTTATAATATTTCACAAAACATCTATCCGTTCGAGGTCTGAGGTGAGCCTTAATGATAGAGGGTGATGAGCCGTCGAATAACAAGTTAATATGAATACTCCAACAATTGCAAAATATTTTATTTTCACACAACTCGTTCGGGGTCCCTTACAAACTATTATCACAGTGACAGCTCCACGAGCTTGGAACGATATCTTACTTGCGGCGTCGGGCTCCTTCGGCGCGGCGTCGGGCTCCTTCGGCTCGGGCGCCGGCGCCGGCACGGGGCTCGGCGACTTGTCGCGGTTGCGGCGCATGTAGCGCTCGCGGTGGTAGTTCTTCAGCTCCTTGAAGGCCACCAGCTCGGGCTCCGTTGCGGGCTCGGGCTCGGCGCGCTCGCGCAAAGGCTCGGCCCGCTCGCGCCGCTTCTTGCGCTCTCTGTCTTTGCCGCGCGCCTTCTTCTCCGGCGAGGCGACGGGCAAGTCGCGCCGCTGCTTCTTGTCTAGTTTGTTGGGCTGATTGATCTCCTCCTTGCGCTTCTTGGCGGGCGAGCCGGCGCCGTCGCGGTTGATCTTGGGGATCGGTGGGAGCTTGGTGATCTTCTTGGGGTCCGGCAGCCCGCCGAGGTACTCGTCGACGGCGGGGGGCGGGGCGGGGGGCGAGGCCTTGGGGCGCTCGATGCGCGGGGGGCGGGGCTTGTCGCGCCTCGCGCGCTCCGGGCGGGGCTCGAGGCGCGGGTCGCGGCGGCCGCGGGGGTCGCGGGGGTCGCGGGGGGCGCCGCGCACCGCGTCCGGCTGCACGTCTATGGTGATGACGTTCTTGCGCTTGGTCACGTGGTCGAGGGGCTTGATGTCGAACACGTTGGGCGCGATGGGCGCCGCGGGGGCGGGGGCGGGGCGCCGAGCAAGGCGGGGGTCCCTCCTTGCTGACGCTAGGGCTCCGCTGACCGGCGCGATACGACCGAGTTTATTTACCGGCTGAAAATAAAAGTTACAGTTATATATTTTGTAAAAAAAAAAAGCACCCACAGTCCACATCACACTATCGACACTTAAATCATTTAGTTCACATTATGAAAAATACAATTTATAAAATACACGCAAGTAAATTAAAAATTTACAAATACTTCGCACATTCTATAAAACAATTGAAATGGCAACAATGAATTAATCATTCGCAGTCTTGAATAATAACAATAAAAATATAGACTTACAGGTCCTAAGCGCGCCTTCACAGACACGGCGGGCGCCTCGGCGGCAGGCGCGGGCGCCGCCACCACGGGGTTCACCATCGCGAGCGGAATCGCGGGGGCCGCCGGGGGTGGTACTATGGTCGTCACCTACGCCAAACGAAATACTTTCTTTTAGAACAATTACAATTAAAATACATAGCATAAATAGAGACAAGAAAACATCATAACATAATTCATATGAACAAAAAAAAGAAAAACAACAATTTACCTATAAGTATAATATATTGATAATATGTAATTATTTTTTTCTTTACATTATATTGTATTCATATTGTATATATGTAAGTTGTTGTTTTTCTTTTTTGAGAAGTTTTTCCGTCTCAGAAGTCCTTAAGACTAAGCCAATTCACAACAGACATAATCAGTCAAAATATCAGAAAATAAAATAATAGACAATTGTACACAATGTTGACGGGCAAAAAATTTGCAGCTGGAAAAAAAGAGCAGTTTGAGAAAGGTGCATTGTGAGAATGTATACATTACGATACGATATGTTTTACGCATGGGGTCATAGACATACAAACATAAGGTTTTTATTTGTTCCCTGTTTGAAGTACCCTAAAAACAAATTTCCTGACTTACGATCCCGAGCCCAAATCCTAGGACCCAGAATAGACAATATATAAATATGACTTTATCGTAATTATACATATTTATTCGTAGTATTTTTTGAAAAACATTCAAGTCCAGTGGCGGTCCGTCCAATAAAGCCGAAAAGCCGGGTATGATTAAGCTCCTGATTCTTAGTCCTTCCTCATAAAATAGCAACCCCTTGAAAAGTCACCTGTATAGTATACGATTTAGACAATAAATAAAAAGGGATTTTCGGAATTCCCACAGGATTTCGTGATATACGCCAATGAAGGGAAACATTCGCTAGTTTTTTAATTTTTCTATAAAAAATTTAACCGTTTACATAATATTGCAAGGGTAAAAACTTACAGAATATCGAGTGCGGTACGTTACGCAAATCATTATTACTTTTTCAAAATGTTTACTATACACAATTCCACACGCCCACAACACATCACCACACAAAAAACACTAATACTATTTGGCAATGTGTCCTGCGTGAATATATGGGATTGACCCCCTCCAGGGTATTATCTTTTATCTCTTTCTAATGCAAAACAAGAAACTAATGATGTAATTAACTAATTATCCCGCCTTTTATTCACCACGTGCCGTAATTACATGTAAAAAGGTTAAAAGAAAATATAAAAAGATCTTTTTGCGGCAGCTACCTGTTCTTTTGATTTTTATTTATATACCCTAAGGTCGTTTGGAAGAGATTGCTTTAGTGATAAGACCGCATTTATTTTTTGGCGCAATACAGAATCCTACTAATATTATAAAGGCGAAAGTTATGTGTATGTTTGTTACTTCTTCACGCTCAAAATGCTAGGTCATATTTATGATACTTGGTACGTAGGTAGCTGATAACTTGGATTAACACTTAGGATACTTTTTATCCCGAAAACTACGCGATTCTCGTAGGATTTTGATACACAGGTATTCATTCGAATAAAAATATTTTTTTTTTTTTTGCCCTGGGAGCTATTTAAAGAATGTATTCAGAGACATTCAGAGACTTTCACAGACGCGTTCTCAATTGTTTCATGAGTATGTGCTAATGACTTCTTTATAAACTACCAGTATTTCGGAAACGAACAAAATGACAAAAGAAATCACGAAATAATCTCAGTTACATTTTTTGTCATTAATTATTCTAGTTTTTATATTGTAATTTTAAAAGTGTTTTGACAATGCAACAAAATTAGGTGGAATTGTTTAAAATCCGTGTATTCAACAGAATACAAAATCAATAATAAAAATGAGAGAAAAAAAAAAAAAAAAAAGTGAAATGGTCATTACAATAAAAAAAAAACTGATATTGTACTTGAACATAAAAATGTAAGAGAGCTATCATAAAACCAAATAACCTACTGAGTATTTAGACAGTTTTTATAAGTTATTGACTTATTGTTATGGAACTAAGTACCAATATGATTCGATAGGTCAATGATTAACTGTAGTCCCGGCCACAAAAGACACATAGGTATATGGTGAAACCCCCAATTATCAACATCATTATCAGCAGTAGGTAATATTCTATCTTCAAAAGCAGAAGTTAAGTAAATAAAAAGATATTTTAATTAGGAATAATGCTTATTTCTAGAAAAGATAACGTTATTAAACATTTCTAAGTAGAGATTTATTCACTAGAAAATTTAAAAAAGCAAACAATAACTCATTATTTTGATCACGCTGAGCTCGCTGGTTTTAAGATGGAACACTGTTAGCATTTGGCTTTTCCCCATAAACAATAGTTTTATTTTGTTCCTTATCTATACCGTGGCGCGTTGGCCGATCGGTGGACAATGTGGACATCGTAGAATTTATGAAAATCGAACAAATAAAGTAAACAGCTAACTTTAAACGCAAAATAAACAATAAGTTCGTTCAAACACGACTTCTGTTTAATTTCACTCCATTATTTGGCCACTTCTATGTTTTCTTAATTTTTTTTGTACTGTTCCCCACGTGGGCTTTTTCGATTTAATCCCACTAATATGTATTATAAAGGCGAAAGTTTGTATGTATGTTTGTTACTTCTTTACGCCGAATTGGCTGGACCATTTTATATGATACTAGCGAAACCCGCGCAACTTCGTTTGCGTGTATCCCGCTTTCCCGTGGGAATTTTGGAATGTATGATACTTTAAAACCTTCCCCTTGAATCACTCTATCAATTAAAAAAATCATCAAAATCCGTTGCGTAGTTTTAAAGATTTAAGCATACAAAGGGACATAGGGACAGAGAAAGCGACTTTGTTTTATACTATGTAGTGATTGGTGTGTAAGTAGTTGATACCTTGGATTAACACATAGAGTACTTTTTATCCTGAAAAGTACGCGGTCTTCGTAGGATTTGATCAAAAGTCAGTGGTGTTAAAAGTACAGTGGTGCTAATTCTGTTGTACATTTAACTAGACTAAACTAATTTGACAGGACCAAAGGTGTTGTTGTCCTTCCTTGGTTCACAATAAGTGATAAGGATAGCATCACTTCTAGTCCTGATAAGTCCTGTCAAAATTAGTTTAGTTAAATGTACAACAGAATTAGCACCAGTAAATGAACGTTTTATAAAATAGGTGGCGCTACGGTGCTTAAATACACGCAAACGAAGTTACGCGGGTTTCGCTAGTATTATATAATGACGCTCACATATAACGTGGCTTTTTTATTAAAAGAATTTTCAAAATCGGTTCAGTAGATCCAGAGATTACCCCCCTCAACCACACAAACTTTACCCCTATAATCATACTAATATTATAAATGAGAAAGTGAGTTTGTTTGTTGTTCCTTCACGGCTTGACTAAACAGCCGATCATTATAAAAATTTGAATACATATTGTCAGGGGTTCAGAGCCCAACATAGGCAAATTTTTACGCGGGCAAACCCGCGGGTAACAGTTAGTTTTAGTATATTTATCATAATTTATGGGTTCAATGTTATATAGAAATTAATACATATTGTGTAGTATCCGGCACATCAAATAAGTAATTTTCGTAATTACCTATGCTCAAATTACCATGAAATACACAATTTATTGAAGGTCACAGATAGTAATTGCTTATCATTGAAAAAGAACACGCGACTACAAGTCCTCAGGCATTATCTTATCATATCCAATTAAGCATAATGACCATGACAATTAAACGACACTTAAGAACAAGCCATTTTTCTTTTGTTCTTAAAATACCACGCTTGAAGGTTCTTAAAAAATACCATACGAAATGGTCTTAATTATTTTTTAATATTCGGAATTACTAATGTGACGATTATTAGTATAATTATTGATAATGGAATGAGTAATGGTTGATAATGACGTAAGACTTTATCCAGAAAGCGATTTTATCGAGTTTTTGTAGCGTTTCATTATCCATCGCGGAGTTGCAATAATTTAATCGTGAGGTTTAACATACAAAGAGATCAATGTAACACGAACGCGATACCGACGCGCATACATGTGTACAGGGTTTATGAATTACAATATTTTACATTTCTCCATTAGCGTCACCCTGACTCGCAACATTAATTTATTCAAAGAGTATGCCTTCACAGGAACTTTCTCTAATAATAATGTACATTTTAATGTCACTTTTACTCTATAAACCACCTACCACCAATAAGTAGATAGATAATATAATGGATATTATATATTAAACTAATATTATTTAAAAAAAAAATTGTAACGAATAAAGTAAAAAAACTACTGGACTCATTTCAAAAATTCTTACACCATTAGAATACATTACCCTAGGTAATATAGGCTATATAAAAAAAAAAAATATGATCCTAAGTAAACCACGTGCGAAGCCCGGTCCGCTAGTAGATAATAAACCTATTAAAACATTTTAAGAAACTTAGCACAGCATGTCAAATATTTACATTCAAATGGGCCTAATACTGTTTCCAATCATCCCAATTTTTTCCTACCACCCGTTCTGACGGATGCACCCGTCCTGACGGCAGATTTGTGAGTTCATGAGAAAAAAAGACTGTTCTCTTACCGTTTTAGATGTTTTCTCTGTCAATTCCAGCTGCCTCCTCGCCTGCTCCAACTCCATCTCTATTTTCTTTCGCTGCAACATGAGCAGCTCTTGTTCTTTTTTGGCGACGATACTGCGCATCTTCTCTTCTTCTTCCACTACTACTGGAGTCGTGCTTGTTGTGGCCACCGGCTAGAAAAAAAAACCAAAATTGTTATACCAATCAGATCTATAATATAGAAAATATGTACCTATTCTTTTTCAAGAGTATACACACATGTGGTATATAAATTATTAGATAGATTCTTTATTTGCATCAGCTAGGCACACATTACTTATTAATCATCAGCCTGTCTATCCATCCAGGATAGACAGGCTGATCTTCCCCAATCATTTTCTATAAAATATTATTGTAAACTAAATTTAAATTCAATACATAACTGCGAAGTATATATAATGAAAAAATACATGTATTTCCCATGATATGGTAATGACGACAAGTTAATGCCAGCATTATACCAAAAACTAAGGCAGGTACTGAGGATAGTCAAAGGGTAGGTATAGTACCATTCATAAGTGCCATACAAAGTTTTAATATTTCCGATTCTGTTAAATGAGATATTTTTTATTATTTTAAAATGTAAAACGCGGACTGAGCACTGTGGCACGTTCTTTTTTATGGTAATTTTTTATATCACTGGTAAATTTTTTAAAAATATTTTCCTACTATTCAGTGGCTGACGAAATATCAGCTGCATCACCCAAGTAAGATGAGGGTGATGCACCATTTTTTTTCAAAAGGCACAAAGCATGCTCGTGCGCAAGTTTAACGCGAAACTGGCACTTATGAATATGAACTGTACAGAACTAAGCTGGACTAAAATGAACATGAAAACATAATCAACTAAAAAAACACCTTTTTCAGAAAATTTGGATTTACATGGATGTTTGACTGCTGCGGTTGCGCTTGTATCGGCCACGCCGGATCGATCAAGTTCACTTTCACATCCAACTGGTAGAGCTTCGTGGCCGGGAACACATCGTGCCACGTCTCACGCAGTTTGAACATTTGTGACCTCACTTTCTCATCCACCTGTTGGAGAGACGCATATTAGACATACAATTTATATACATAAACATAATGCAATATTTCACAAACATACAAAACAGTGTATATTTACCTGTTTGAAAGTCCGTGTGAACATGTTGACTATACTCTGGGCAAATTTCTGCGTGTAAGCACGACCAACATTCTTGATGATGGAATCAACTAAATACAGAACGGGCAGCTTGATGTCTGGATGTACCTGTGTAGAGGAAACATATTTTCTAGTCCCGGGCCCCTTGGCTGACCAAGTCTCCGACTTGTACACTCAACCATCTTCATAATCCCAATATTGATCTTTAATAACTTGGTATGGGTAAGAATAAGACAAAATGTTTGTTTAGCAAGCTGTTTAATGTTTTGCATGCGTTAAATAAATAAGAACTCAGTTTTGAAAACTTTTATTTTAACATTTCGGTTACACAACTGAAATAGAACTGGTATTATTGAGTATTACATACCCATTTGGTACAAACATTATTTATATGCGATTTGTAACTAGTTTCATGAACAGGTATCTCCCTACAGATTTTCATAAGTTACTATGCAAAAATTACTTAGTGGTAAGGCTGCTTATTATTATACAAATTGTACATTTTAAAGTGTCTTGTTTCAAACTCATTTTTATCTGTTCCCAGGCATTATCACAATATTTTTAATACATTGCTTTTAGTTATGTACGGACAATTAGAAAACATACAGGAAATTATGCCAAAATGTAACCTCACCTAGTTCAAAAAGAATGTTTCCTACAGGGCACCTAAACTTTTTAATTGACTACCGCCGACTGTTTAACTAACATTGCAAAATTTTAAAAGCAATTGGTGGATTGGATCCTCCCTAATTCATTTTACAGCGTCACAGAATTTTTAAACTATAAGTTTTAATATTAATCACAATCTGTTCCGACATCTATTTAATGTAATCATTGTGTGTTCTGATAACGTAAGCGTTAGATTTATTATTTTATTTTTAGCTGACTATAGACGATTTAATTTTTCGCAAATTGTGGAAATTCACAATGTAATAAATATTTATCAAGACTTGAAATTATTATATGCCAATTTAAATTTCAAAGATTTTGTTTTCCATACTGACCATCTCTATCATTTTACAATTTTATTTTTACATAAAAATTGTTTATGATTAAACTTGAAGTGTACTGTTATTGTGTGTAACAATAGTGTTTACTGTGGCAGTGCCTATTGTTGATAAATATACTTCAATGTCAGATAACATTTTAATGTAGTGGTATTTACGATGCCGTGCCTATAAGGCATTATGCATAAAATTCAAGTTATACATCATATTTTTTACTAAATATCCTGGCTATAATGCGAATCTCGAAATTAAGTCGTTCTACGTTCAATGCGTAATTAAACAGATATCTTTAGATAATCAAATAAATAATAGTATCATGGTGGTGCCTATAGCGACGAATAGCATAATGCAGTATCAGAATGTGTGAAGGAGATACCTGCTCTGGGACTGGTTACAAAGTGGGTCGATGTCGCCGAGCGCTTGGCACGACAAACCGTGCGTCATCCGTCGCAAGCACTTTCCCTATTCGCCGTATTGCTCACGTGATACATCGTGGCATATTTTCAAGATGCCTCCCGACCGAAATTTAAAAATGTAAATTCACCTTCTCCAAATGCTTCTCCACGGTTTCAACGATAACCCCGGCGTGGTCGATGTTCTCTTCCGCGAGTATCGTCAGCATGTTGATCAGTGGCTTGCTGTTGACGGTGAGGTCCGCCAAACTCGACGCGTACTCTTCCGCGATTTCTTTCGACATTTTTAATGGTCACCGGAGACCACGCACTCACCATGCCAAGCACTATCTTCCCCGGCACATTACTGTAAACCAGAAAATAACCATGTTTTACTATCTATCCGACGATTTCTATGATTACGTACTCAACATGGCGAAAATTTCAAAGCAACACGTAGACTTACATTATCGTAGATAACACGGCACAAGATGATAACTACACATTGAAAATGCAATCACCTCACGTACTAACTTTAATTGTAATAATTTTAGTGAGAATTAACACTGTGCAGGTGTTAACTGAACAAATACAAAACACAGTTTGACGAAACACTTCTACAACTCGACTCGGTGGCCGACTGGTTTGGTATGAAAACAAAATGGCGGGCGGATGAAACATGATGCGTTTCTATTGGTCAATATATTTATGGTTCTGGAATATCATTGGCCGATTTGACAGTTGATGTCATAAACATTTTTTATTTTCTGGAGCTGGAATCTAGTGGATCTAAATATTATGATTTTACAGCCTTGTATGTACAATGTAAAGTACAGTTGAGCAAAATAACTTCTGTATAATATTCGATAAGAAAAATTATTACGTTCTTAGCTGTCGGATGAAAAGGATAAAAAAAACGTTCATTGACTACGGTGATCACTTACCATCAGTTGAGCCGTAAACTTATTTGCCACCATCATCGTTGGCAAGTTTTTCGTGTTTGTTATGTATGTATGGTGGTGTCTGCTTATTACTATGTGGCCAATAATTATTGGTACCATGATTGGTTGGTACAGAGTTGATATTGGATGCATTAAGCCATGCAATATGCAATATTACATGTAACTACTTACTTTTTTGTCAGTTTTTTGTTTCAGAAAGCTCGTCTGTAATGTTACTTAATTACTTCTGTCTGTTGCAGTTAATGGCGGAAACACACTATTGTGTCGGGGCGTGTCGGGGTGCGCTTGCGCTATGTCGTGAAGGTGGGTGTCTTAGAGCAACGCGGGCGCTTCCGTCCCGAAAGGGAGTAGCCATACGAAGCGTTTCCCTTCTGTCAAAGTACAAGCCCAAATGGGCATGTGCGTTTATAAAAACCAGTTGTGCTCGGATTACTTCCTAGACCGAGTCCAGTCGCGCAAGTGTGAACAAGCAGTGTTAAAAATGCCGAATTGCTCAGTTTTTTGCTGTAAAAAGAGGTCTGGAACATCAAATTTACAAAAAGATGGTGTGACATTTCATATGTAAGTAAATTCTAATCGTATTATTGCTATTTAATTACATTTAAACACTAAATTCGCATATTTCATTCTTAAAATTGTCGGATTAATTGTCGGATTTGTTTAGCAACATCAGGTCCGCTCGCCCGTACAAATCTCATATCGGTCGAGCGATAAATCCGATTTCTCCCCGCCGATGGGCGACATAGTGATGTTACCGTTATATCATAATGTTTGTCGATAAATTTGGATGGCGGCTGGCGACGACTTTATTTATTCGCATGAATTCTCATGTATTAGACAAATAATTGTTATCAATGTTATAATGTTTTTAAGTTTGAATTGTTTATAAAATAGTAATAAATGTAAAAAAAATACTGTAAGTAAATATTATATGCCATAAAAATTTGATTTGATTGACAAAATATGATGAACACATTTTGATTTCATTATTTACTAGTCTGTTGCCCGCTACTTCGTTCACGTAAAGGGTAAGAAATAGCAGTTTTTCGATTATCCCACGGGAACCACTTATCGGACTGGGATAAAAAGTAGCCTATGTGTTAGTCTGATTTTGTAGTAAAGTTTTATTAAAATCCATTCAGTAGTTGTTGTGTGAAAGAGTAACAAATATCACACTCACAAACTTTCGCGTTTATAATATTGGTAGGATTTATCGCACTTTTTTGTGTTTACAGCTTCCCTAAGAATCCAGAATTAATGAATATATGGAAAAGTTTTTTGCAATTATAAGCGAACCTGGGATCCCAAGCGGACCAGTGCAATTTGCTCAACCCATTTTCTGTCATCCGATTTTCAAGTCCTTCCAAACAAAAGGAGAATATTAGCGGACCACACTAATATTCCACCGTTTTGGAGGAGCGCGACCACAAACATCGTGACACGAGATTTTTATATATTATATTATCAAAAGTTGTTAGTAAGATCCTACATAAATACCTAATAATTATTATTAGAAATTAAATAATAAATGTATAACCAAGCAGTAAATAAAATTATTTAATAGTTACGTAAAATGTTTCAGTCACCTTTATTCCTTCTTCCGACATTTAAATTTATCGATATTCCTGCATGGGCCATCGACAGTTAAGTGCAGCCCTATTTACGTTGATAACGAGGCAATGTGTGAGTTGTGAAATGTGTCTATCCGTACACGTATTGTTGCTGTATTGTTTATTTTTTTATGTGTTAGTGTCGTCAGTACAGTGTTGTTTTTGTATGTAAGTATGCGGAACTGCACTTGTGTGCAAATTCCCCCCCCGCAAAAAACGCCAGAACTCTTTGTATAGAGTAATATCGCTAAGCCAGGGGGAGCACACTTAGTATAACCGTCAATTTTCATAGGCAACAGCGACATTTGGGTGAATGGTGGAAGAACTAAAATTTAAAAAAAAGCGGCGGCCATTTTGTACTTCACTTATCGTCTGACGGACCATTTGATAGCATTGACGTTATTTATTTTATTAGTTATTTATTTATTTTAGATAATTATTTACATTAAATGTAAATAAAATACTTAAATACTCAAAATTTTATGTATTCCGTCGGATGGGGTACTTCTTTGGGGCGCTAACAAAGAAATATATTCAGAAATTATAGGGAATGGTATACATACTATGTATAGCTATATGTAGTTGAAATTTTAGTTCACCCACCAATCCTTGCGGTGGCAGCACCTTCCATAGATGCCGATTTCACCCCGGAGTTGCCACTCTATACCTACCATTATTACTATCCTCTTTGCGCTAAGCCTACTCCCTTCCGGGACGGAAGCGTCCGCGTTGCTCTAAGGTGGGTGTGCACCATAGACCTAGGATATTGGGTGTGCACACTTTCGTGTCGTGTCGAGACACGCTTCTGTTCAGAAATGAAAGAAATAAACGCCATGTTCAGAAATGAAAGAAACAAATGCCAGACGTTTATTTCTTTCATTTCTGAACAGAAGCTCGCAGTGTTTAAAGCCTCTACCACACAGGTGCGATCTTTCGAAAAGATCGCATGCGATATTGCGATATCTGTTTTCAGTACATTTTGTATAGGATGTCCTTGGAGTAAACACACTGCTGCGGTAATAACGCAGCAATGGAAGTAGATCGCAATATCGCATGCGGTCTACCGGCCGGTCAACGCTGCGATCCTGCAAACACACAGGTGCGATATTTCCGGCCGGAAATATCGCATATCACATACCCATAGTACAAGCTTGCTTAGTTTGGGACTAGACGCCTTATGAGATTCGTCAAAAAAAAACGTGCCTCGAGCCGCGCGCGTGTAAACAGTATAGAAACACATTTGCAGGGCGTGTCGTGTCGCGTCGCGTCATAACCCCCACCACCGCTCTGGCGCAATCGGCGGCCAACAGTCCGCACCACGAGCCACGACAGAGCGCGTCACGACACAACACAAAGTACAAATGTGCTCCTAACCTTATAAAATGTATGAACGCGATATGCTTCTAGCGCGACACGACACGATACACCCCGACACAGCAGTGTGTTTCTGGCTTAATCTATGACTTTGAAAAAAGAGTTGCCACAAATAAAAAGAAGAAAAGATATGACAGTGAAAAGTCCGACTGTCACCACTGTCACTCTGTCACTTGTATGACGAATTCACAGTTGTCTGCTGTCATTTTGTCCATTTAGCAGATCATGCATGTTCGATTTTGATTGCGCTGTGGCTGTAATTTAGTGCTATAAATTTTACAATAAATACAATAAAATATTTGTGTAACTAATTAATATTCGATGTAAGTATATATTTAATGTAATAATTTGCTTTCAGACAATTATAATGTTACAGTATCGTCATTGAATAAATGGCTGGTATAGGTTAATAATTGATCATTAAAACTGGTTTTTTGTACCTAATAAGTCCTTGGTTGTCATTTTATGCTAATAGTTATTTATATAAAGTGTAGAATAAAGGCGTTGTTTCGAAAATAATTTCTTCGTGTGGGCATCAAAATTTCGTTTTATGTCCCACTTTTCTACTTTTATTCAATACACTCGTCCACTTTCTCCGTGGATCGTAAACTTACACGTACATAGTAGTGATTATCGTTTAGCCTGCCATAAAACTAGCGCCATGTATTGTAACCCTGTGTTTTATCAGAGCTTTTATCTGTTGATAGATTGCCTTTATCATTTTAACTATGTGTTTAGAATTCTTCACAGACAGTTCCATTGTCAAGTGAAGATAAAAAAATAAGTATAGACTTTATTTTTATTTATTTATTCATTCTGAAATACCAACAAATATACATCACAATTAGGTATAATAAAAGTAATCATATGGTAATATGTGTACACCGATTATTACAGTTACATACAAATTTCCACTAGGTACTACATTAACAATAATAATTCCTTATTATTTCTGCGTCTAACATAAAAGAATTTAAAATGCAATAAATATTTTGAGTACAAAAATTAATCCTTTGTGTTAGCAAGAATCTGTCTTATAACTTTGTTTTTGACTCAAGGCAAAAGAAACCATTATAATTATTAAACTACTCCTTTGCTATAATTTATTAAATGACATCACTTTCACCATAAAAAAGATTATTTTTATTTTATTTTTTATAGAAACAAAACCGTTCTATCAGCCATTAATATCACATCAGCAAGTGTTTTCCCTAAAACACCTATCATAGGAATAATTATTATGTCATACAATTTGTTCCAGTTAGTTTATTCCTAGTAGGAAATACTCAAAATGACTGAGACAATATTTATTAATATGGGTCTCATTAATAACAAAGAGTATTTAAATTATACTTATTTAATAATTAATAAATAAATAAAAATTTTATTCTTTAATAACAGTTTGAAAAAATAATTTTACAATACATGTTATTATAATTATTACTCATTATAATATTATGCTAATTAGTTAACTGAAATATTAAATAATATGACTATTATGACAGTTAGTTGAATAAATCTAAGTGGCCATGATATGGTATAATTAACATAGATGCTAATTAATAGTTATTATTGTTTGTAATTCTTCTTTATGTAGTTTTCTCACTGTTCAACATAGATAAATTTAACAGGAAAATAAATACTCAATAAGCAAGGTATGAGAAAGATGATTTAAAGTTATGAAACTTTGTTGTATTTTATTTTCTTAGTCAATGTCAATGTATTCAGAGATTAGACCTATACATACTAAATTTAAAGTTAATATCTATTTAAATTAAAGTTTATGACAAAACATGTCAAGATTAACCAGTAAGAATAAATATACAAAGTTGACAAAATATTAGTCAGCCTTGCAAAGATCCTTGTGTAAATAAATTATGTTAGGTAATCTAAAGGTTCTTCTGTATAACCTTTGTCCTCACTTTTTTACAAATTTATCCTAAAAGTATAGTGTTTTATCCTTCTTCTTCTTCTTCCTTCCTATGTACTTTTTGATAAGCGAAGACAGGACTAATGACATAAGCCAACCTACAATAAATTCAAAACTTTTTTTTTAGAGAGTAGATCTTGTCAAAGATTACATTACTATAATATTATTTAGTGTAATTAATCTACTCTATAAACAACTACCTTTACAGAAAGAAAAGCAAAATGACGACTGGTAAAAAAATATACCTTTTGTTGTAGATAATGGCAGAACAAGACCAACAGGCTGGAGACACGGGCCCGCCAAAGGGCATTCCCGCTCTTAAGGCGCATGTCGTCGCCAACAAAGTCGACGTGGCACTATGGGCGATCCGATTGCTAACTGTATTGTGCACTATAGGATATGTTTTACCTATATTTAACAAGTAAGGAAACATTCTGTAACTTCTAAATTATATTGTACAGTTAGCGGTATATATGCATGCTATCACTTTAGTACATTGTCACTATAACTTTGTTGATATGGTCGGTACGGTCACCGTAGCCTATTGGCTAGGCTAGGCTTACTATCTGGCGGGCCGTAAGCTTGTTTGCCACCATAGTGGTATAAAAAAAAATATTATGGTAATTCAAAAGACAGTAAATAAATAACATAAGGCCAGCAGCGGCTCAGGGACTCCCCCGGTGTCTCTGTTCTCCATGGGTGGTGGTGATCACTTAACATCAAGTGACCCTCATGCTCGTCTGCCAACGTCTGACATAAAAAAAAAGGTGACATAGGCACCTTTAATCTAACAGGTAAATTTAATAGTAGGATTCACATTGACCACAATTTGTCGTCATTATCGACTACGTGGTTGATACAGACAGAATATAAGAAACTGCATTGACACTATTCACAGCTTGACCACCTTTTATCGCGATGTGGTGTAGTTGTGCTACTAGTAGTTGTTTTTTACTATCAATTTGCTACTTCAAACTCAATTCAAGTTTTTATTTCATTATAAAAATATCAAATTACGTCATAATTATGAAATAAAAAGTGTTTATAATCAAATCAATTTATATCAACATGCTGTAAAAACTTGACATTTGATAAATTAAATCATGAGTTCATCCTTTATCTTGCTAGGTAAGTAGGTAATATTGATTAGAACTTACTAATACATTACATACATTAAGGAGATTAACCTGGATAGGGTACAAAATCTTTGAAAAAAATTTATTTATATTTCTGTATTTTCATTTCACATGTCAGCTTAGTGGACCCATACCCCTTAAAAAATAAAGAGAAAAAAAAAAAAAAATGTACAGCTTAAATGTAATTATTCTTATACATGGACCCTGAATAGGGCATTGCAACTGCAATTACTTAAAATAAAAAATGATTAACTGCCAGATTAAAAGTTGCATGCATTTTTAATTTCTTAAAAATTACTGACAAGTCTGACAACTGTGAAACACGGGAAATCCTAGTTCAGACACATTTAGTTATACATTTACCTTAGTTTATACTTGTCTTAAATATAGTTAAGTATTGTAACTTTAAATTTTCCTAAGATTATTTAGCATTAATTAAGTTTTCTCTCCACAGCCCATTCTCAGCGTTCTACAAGGCGCTGCTGGGCAACGCGGCCGTATCAGCCCTCAGACTGCACCAGCGCATCCCTCCGCGGGAGATCTCCATCTCGAGGGAGTTCCTCACAAGATTCTTCCTCGAAGATAGTGCACACTACCTCTTCTATTCATTGATCTTCATGAATGTTGCACCAAATTTATGTATCCTTTTAAAATTTATTAACACTGAAACCCAATATGCGATTTCAATCCGTGCGAAGCCGGGGTAAACCTTTAGTTTCCTACTTTGTTATAAAGACACCTGATGTGACTTATGCAATCTGACATAGGAAACAAAGATTGATATCACATGGGTTCGGGCGTAAACTAACTTCTTTTGTCTTGATAGATTTAGTGGAGCAGAGAGGGTATGACACATATTTCTGAACGCTATCTAGTGTATATCAGTCTAGGCAATGCTTGCTATGACTTTTATGCCATACAAGTAGACAAACAAACAAGCGAACCTGATGGAAAGCAGTTACCGCCACCATTTTTTTTACTTCAGCGGTAATGGAGATCCAGTTACAGTCATTCAATGAAATTGGCCAATATAACTATCCATTATTCGACAACGCCAATACGAAATACATTATATTTGTACAGTTGTTACTGCATATTATTTACTTAGTAATTATTTAACTTACGGATTCTTCGCGATAGTTATATGTAATTACATTTTATACTTTTTAATGTTCGCTGGAAACATTTGGACTATGTCGTAGCTATGTCCAGCAGTGGACTTCTTGTGGCTGAGATGAATGAATATTATTTACCATAAAAGGTTATATATCAGTTTACAAGCTTATCACTACATAGTATAAAACAAAGTCGCTTTTTCTGTCCCTATGTCCCTTTGTCCCTTTGTATGCTTAAATCTTTAAAACTACGCAACGGATTTTGATGCGGTTTTTTTTAATTGATAGAGTGATTCAAGGGAAGGTTTTAAAGTATCATACATTCCAAAATTCCCACGGGAAAGAGGGATACACGCAAACGAAGTTGCGCGGGTTTCGCTAGTTTAGTATATATGTGGACTTTATATAATACAATACGCCGTTTTTGTTACCCTGGTTTCCACTCTAGGATACCTTGTGTATGAATGAGTGAACATTTATTATAATATCCTTGACTCGTTTTCAGTGATTTTAACACCAATATTCTTGTTCGCGCTACTACACGCTGCGTCATACTCGCTCACAATTCTAGATGTAAGTATAATTTTCTTAACCTTACACACTGTTAAGGGCATCAACTTTATATTTCAATTGAATACATAAGTTCAATGTCTAATGGTAACTATTTTTGTAGTACCAATGGAAATATTAAAAGAATACCATAATATCCATACTAATAATTATAAATGCAAAAGTGCGTTTGTTTGTCCTCTATCACGTCGAAAGTGACAAACTAATTGAGATGGTTTTTTTTTGGGATAGGTGTTTTCGCGGTATAAAATACTTTTTACCTTATTCTCACGGGGAAAATTATGCCAGATACTCAGGACCACGCGGGCGAAGTCGCGGGCAACAGCTAGTTATATAATTACTAACTTTTCCCAGCGGCTTCGCTCGCGTTAATTTTATGACATAGATCTCGTTTGACAACAAAACAACCCATAGCGCGACTTGTGGCGCCATCTGTTGGCCGATACAGCGCCCTCTATAGTAGAAAAATTATTTTCAAATATAAAATTATTATAAGAAGTAGCCTATGTTTGGCTCTGTACCCCTAACAATATGTATGCAAATTTTCATAATGATCGGCTGCTTAGTCAAGCCGTGAAGGAATGACAAACAAACTCACTTTCTCATTTATAATTATAAATAATTATTTAAGTACATAATGTCAAGAGTTCGATGACTTTGTTGGGCATGTCAAATTGTAAGAATAAGTTAAGCAATGATCTAGCCAGTAGGTATTTTGATGTGAATGTTTTCGACCTTGTCTGTCTTTTGAAATGCATGTTTATGCTTATGTAGGTATACAATTCGACCGCATTGTACATAAGACAAAGTTAATATGTAAATTGAATCAATTTCACATTACAAACATTTAACATAACATTGCAATGTTATTCACAATTAAGGCGGCCAACCTTCCCTGGACCGTCCCGCAATGACTGTTGTAATCATTTATTTGCTCAATGAAGGTTGTTAGATGTTGCATATTACAATGCGTTCCAATACATTTGCCTTATGAGAGTATATTTAAGTCTATTAAGTATGATAATTAATTATTCAATAAAAAAAGACACACAAATGACAAAAATCTGTTAAAACTTTAAACGGCGCGGCGGCGATTACTCAAAACTATGTTTCGCGGGTTACAAGGCATAGGTTTAGGTTTGATACGGCAGCGCGGGTAACAAACAACAGTTAGTATTATATACATATTTAAATAATTATGTATGAATAATGCATAATGTTTAAAACTACTAACTAGTGACTTTACGGACCTTGAACTACGTTACGGCTGATGTTGTCAGACTCGCGGTGACATTGATAATCTTGGAAATGATCAATTAAATGTAATTGTTAAACTATAAATTTAAAATTATCACCGGTTTACGAAAGCGGAATGCACGCAAAAGGAAGTCGCGCGGATTTCGCTTGTCTTTAAAAATATCATTAGATTGAGTTTTAGAATAAAAGTAAATAGTTATAATAATGGGTCTACAAATAAAAATAATAAAAATAGCAGTATTAGATACATTTATTTTATATTATATTTATTTACATAAATAATATAATACCAACACAATGCTATATCATTTATATACTGTTTAAAACCGCTATAGTATGACATTCATAATCGAGATGAAAATGATAAATGTATGTAATTGTAATTTACATTATAATTACTTATTCATAAGTTTACAACAGTAAAAATAACCGATCCAATTTATATAATTTTACGATGCGTCCGTGCGTGACGCACAACGAAATCTAGGAGAAAGTGCCCATTCAGTTAATGCGGTCATGCCTTTTTTCATTCAGTAAATTTAAGACATTTATTAACATTCTTCTTTTGGCGGAGTTGAGTAAAATGGTTTTAGTGTCTAAATCTGTACAGATTGTCGGTTTCACCGAATAAAATGATATGAGGTATAATATGTCCAGTAGTGGACTTCTTGTGGCTGAGATTATGATGATGAAAATGATAGTTGCTATTGACATTGGTTGTATGATTAAGTTAAGCTATCAGCTATATGTGAAAGTAATGAAATAAACCTTCAGTAGACTAGGTATATTATATAATCAATGATTAAATACTTCGTTTATTTTGATTGAAGATTTGCCTTTTTATTAAGTTTTAATATACAAATTTGATCATTGTTATTTTCTCCTTTACATAATCTTGCAATTCAATGTAGAAAAAACTACATTGTTTTGTTACAAGTGTATTGTATTGCGTGTAAAAAAAATGTTCCGTTTTTTGTTGCGCTTCTCAAAAGGCCATTCACCTTTACTTAGAAAAAAATATTGTCGTCCAAAATAAGTATTTCCTGTAAACCTACTTTGTTCGGAATGTGTTTTTTATTTACTTTATCTAAGTAGGTAGGTAATACTTAAACACACGCTTCTAATGGCAGGGAGGCATAATTATAAGACAAAATAATGCAAAGACATCACACGCTATACAGCCTATTATAAAAATGTTGGCATAATTTTCTTTTGCAATTGTTTTTTTTTAAACTGCAATCAATACAAAGATATAATAGAAACGTCACAAAGCCTATTTATCTTGTAAATTATACCACAGAACAATGAAACGGCGAGTTTACTCCTCAGTAGAAATATAGTACGTTTGTTATGTAAGTTAAACATCAAAAAACACGCCGTCCTAGAACCAAATCCTTTGATTGGCAGTGTATTTTTAAATAATAATAATTTTAATTATTTACTTCTCATATTTCTGGGTTTGGGGCCACAAGGTAAACCTAACGAACCGACCTGCACATATACGTATGATGTTACGGTTGCAGGTTAGCAGTATGTTACGGTTTACAATCTAACGGTTTTTACAAGTTTACATATGTACAGATTCGCCAAGATCTCGCCCAAATTGCGTATCTATTAGTTTCTTTTATACAGCAATAATATACAGCTCTATATATTTTTTTATTGATCTATTACAGACTTTAGGACAGAATTCATTATGGGTGGCGCGGTTACTGATCTCGCTGGTGGAGTTCCAGTCACGGAACATTCTGCGCGCGGCCGCCTTGGCCGAGATCGTGCTGTTCCCGTTGGTCGTAGTGATGGCACTATTGTGAGTATACAACATAATAGGGCCTGAGGCGACACGTTACTTTAGCGTTTGTGATCGACAGCTAGTCTGACTTGTTTGCTCGCTGTATTTAGTTTCTTAATGCGACCATTAGAACTGTTATTAAGTTTCAATATAAAATTGTTGTATCTTGTAGTGGTGGATATCCATGGGTAGCGGTTTAATTTAATAGTATATTTAATCAGTATCTTCAGTTGTTATATTTGAAGAAATTAAATTCGAGTTTGAGACGGATTGGAAAGTTACATCTTTAGGAAGATGTATGAAAGGTGAAAGGGGAGACTTTTGCCCTATTAAAAGTACCGTTGTGTATTTTAATAAATCATATTTGTTATTATTTAGCGGCTACTGCGGCCTGTTAACGCCTTTCGTGTACTACTACTTCGTCACATGGCGTTACACGTCACGCCGCAACCCGTACACGCGCAACACGTTCCGCGAGCTGCGCGCGGCGGCCGAGCGCGCGGCGTCGCGGCCCGGAGTGCCCGCGCCCCTGCGCTCGGCGCTCACCACCGCAGTGGGGCTGGTGTGCCGCATGGCGCCGCCGATGGAGCAGCAGCAGGCGCAGTCAGTATCACATCTTTACATATCAAATATTTTGCCCTCAATGAGGATCCCCACGCAAAGCTAATTGTAGATGGCAGCACGGCCGCAAGTGCTACACAACAAAAACGTTTCGTAGCTATCAGATTGTTAACGTGGGTTTTTAGTGTTTTCTCGTGTTTTTTTAGCATACTTTGTGTTCTGGACTGGCTTTATTATGTATTCCTGTATTCCTTGTGGTGTGTTCCGACATAACCTAGAATTTGCAGTAGCCACAAAATTCTTTCGTCGTATAGCTTTCTAAAATAATGCACTCCACTTATATCACATCCTGGTACCGAACAAAGTGGCATAGCGGAGTAAAATAAAAAAAATAGTTAGATTTATACGATGAAATAGTACGTAAATGACAGCTGGTAATAGCCCTAGCGACGATGCGCCCTCTGTAGGGATAAAAGCGCAACGCAGATCCCCATTGCTGAATAATGGAGGGGGGTTCTTTGTATGACGTAGTCATCTGATAAGAGGATTTTTCTAAATTATCACTTCGCTAGTACATTATATTTACAAAATAAGATACGAAGATAAAAAAAAAAGTTTATCCAAAGACTAGGCCCTCACAGACACTTAGTCGAAATGTAGTAAATAATGATTTGTATAAATAGATCTACTCTATAAACGATTTTTGGAAAACAAGTAAAATGGCCACTGGTAAAAGAAATGGCAAAAGAAAACCAGGCCTCAGATGTATTATCTAATACAAGTTCCGAATCTATCAGATTAGACTACTCAAGAAATATTATTTGCTGAAATTGTCTTGCATATACAGAAGAATAATATTAAAAGAAGCAGTACAAAGTAAAGTTTTAATATTATATTTATTTAAGTTGTCTCTGATATTCCATCACTTAAAAATCCAAATATAACTTTATATTCTTTTCAGATAACGGCTGTCAAGCGACATCAGCCGGGACGACGGACAATCAGCGATTTCGCGCGTTGAAGCGACCAAGCGTCGCGTAAAAACGCGTTCGCTCATCTATATCACGATTTTAAGTCAAAACTGACATGCGAACATTCGACATAATATATATTATTTTATAAAATAGTTAAAATATCGAAATCACTTAAAATTAAATAATTTATTTTTGACAAGGTAAAAAGCTCACACGATGGAAGTGGCTGGTATTCATTACTATTTATTTGAACGACTTTACACAAAACGGTGTAGCTTCATAACCCCGCGCCCGCTGCTTTGAAAGAAACTAATAATAATAAATAAATTACACAATTGACACAGCGCCATCTGGTCCCAAAGTAAGCTGGGCTTGACCTGCTCGTGTTATGGGTATCAGACAACGGATATATTATTGTAAATATATACTTATATTACATAAAAAACCCAGACTCGAGACAAACACAAAGACCATCACGCTACTGACAAACCACCGGGCTGACAGTAATCAAACAGTAGAACATTTTTTTTACTGACAGTAACAAAAAAAATGTCAGTGTTATGTATTCTATCGTGTTAACGTGGTGTCGTGTCATAACAAAATTCTTAAATTGGACGATAATAAATATATTATTATGAATAAAATGTCGAATGTTTGCAATTTTTTTATAAGAAAAAAACTATCAATAGATTCACAGTGCCATCCATTGTGAATCTTCAATCCCCTAATTTAACTTTTACTATATTGTAAGTCGACTGGATTTAAAGTATAAAACAAAACAAAAAAACTTTTTTTTTGTCAAGAAGTCTGTCAGTTGTTTTTTACTATCGGTATTCACGTACATGCAAAAATACAAATGTGCATTGTGTATGTCGTTTTAGGCAATTCTAAGCAGATTTTTAAAATATTTTTACATAAAACTTAAGTCTGTGCAAATGGGTCAAACTATTATACTAGTGAAAACAAAAAAAAAATAAGGGTTACAAATTATAAGTGTCTTAATAAAAACAATCCAAATTTTTAAGTCCTTTAGAATCTTTATACATTGCTGCAGACATATTAACCTGTGTCATAAGATGTCAATGTTAGTGTAAACGTTAAAAAACGTGGTTGTTAATAGTAGGTACGAAATTACCTTATTTTTGTTCTGACTAGTATAATTAACTAATTACCTCTGGCAGACTGCGTCGTTTGGTTTAATACTTTAAATACCAGGACCGCATGACATTTATGAACAGTCAGTACAAACTCAGTCCTTCACCACCATCTACACAAAGTTACCTTGCATTTCATTATATATTTTATAAAACTCGGTTGTATTGTATCAGTATATTTCAATTATGTTGTAAGTAATGGTATAAGTTAATTGTTATTTAAGTTAAAGAAGTGAATTTTGGTCCCATTTATGTTAAAGAGATTAAGTAAGCGATAAGTTAACTACGGTAAGGTATATATATGTATGTATCAATGGGCGTGAGATATATTACAGGGTCAGCAACGCATCGGAGCCCCTTTTATTAACTTTCGTGTTATTAAATTAAATTAATGTTTATTATCATTCCATTTTCATTAATAGGTTATAATCGAATCAATTTTGAAGTATGTCCGATGATTTGCTGATGACGTCATGTATTTAATATAAAATGCACTGGTTTGGGGTGATTTGTAGTCATGTTTTTTTAATAAATGTTGATAAAAAAGGGTGTTTTCTTTATATTCCTGTGTTCAGTGCCTATAACAGTAGTAGTGTCGCTACGAAACGAATGCCAGTGGTCGGTCCACCATAGTGAACTAAGCAGGTGGACCACGACTAACTTTTCTGGGAATTGTATTTAACAGCAAATTACAATGACATCCTCATATAGAAACCCTAGCAGGTAAATTTAGTGCGGCTGCTTTCGCTAAAAGTAAAAGTGATGACAAAAAAATACCCAGCTTCAACAAAATTCTTGTTTTTTCGCGGCTACCCTCGTTAGAGTTAACAGTGTTGGAAATTTGCTCCTGTTCTAAATATTGTAAAAAAATATAATTGTGCTAAAATCTAATCCTAAATACAATAGACGCATTATTTACAAGTGAATAATTGTAAATAACAATAAAAAACGTGCAAAAAGACAGTGACAAAAGTGTAGTGCCGTTTAAAATTTCTAACGTATTTACGTCGAACTTAGACTTACAAAATGTCGAAAATTAAGTGCATCCAATGTGATACCGACCATAATGAGGATAATATGATACAGTGCGACGGTTGTAAACGATGCGTCTGTCTCCCGTGTAGTAACCTGACCACTAGCGAGGCGAGAGTGATGGGGCTGAAAGGCAAGCGGACCCTTATTTACTTGTGTCCCCCATGCCGTGAGGCTCTATTCCAGGTGCCCAAAGTGATCAAAGCATATGATAAGGTACTTGAGGAAATAGAAAATATTAAGATGCAATTAAAACCTGCAACCCCACCGTCGGGAGCTTCTGGAGATGCGGAAGACGAAAATGTACCACCCGTGAGTACCAACAGTGTGATAGAAGAAATGGTGGAGCGAGAACGCAGAGCCAACAACGTGATCCTTGTTGGCGTCACCGAATCGGAGTCAGACGACAGTGTCACCCGTAAATCTCACGATGAGTCAGCGGTAAGGGAGATCCTATCGGATATCACCAGTAACGGTGAGTCAGTTATGAAAGTGCTGCGTTTGGGCGCAAGGGTCGCTACAAAACCTAGGCCCCTGATGTTAGTATTAAAATCGCGCCAAGATGCACTCAATGTGCTCAAGAACAAGCGCAAAGTAAAGAAAGAGGTAAGAGTTTATGATGACAAAACTCCAAGGCAGCGAGATGAGCTGAAACAATTACGGGAACGGCTTAAATCACGCATCGAAAAGGGTGAGACAGACATTACTATTAAATATGTGAAAGGCATGCCGAAAATTGTCAAACAAAAAAACTAATAAATAGCAGGAACCCATACTCTGATCTGACATTTATGTACACAAATCTATGCTCAATGACACCAAAATTCGACTTGTTTATGTTATATGTGAATAACCACAAACCATCTATTATAATTGTTACTGAAACTTGGTTAAACAGTAGGGACAGGAATAGTACATTTAATATACCAAATTACACAATACACAGGCTGGACCGTAGACATAGGCCAAAGGGAGAGGGAGGTAAGGCGAGAGGAGGTGGAGTTGCTATCTATGTAAGAGACTATGTGAAAGGTATTCCAGTCATAGCGAGGAAAAACAAACAATATATGAGTGACCAAACTGAGGCTCTATACTTAGATGTGCAGTATGGCTTGCACCACTTTTTAGTTGTAGGTCTTTATCGACCTGACTATAAAGACATTAATGTCTGGAAACCACGGGATACCATCTTGCTAACCAACTTGATTGCTGCCTCTGAGAGCAACACCATAATTGCAGCAGGAGACCTCAACTACCCTAATATCTCCTGGCCTCTAGCTACAGAACAAAAACTCTCTGGACCAGAAGACTTATTCAGGACGATGTTCTTGGAGAGCAACCTTTACCAACTTGTTATTGATCCTACCCGCTTCCGCTCAGGTAATGCACCCTCACTACTTGATCTTGTTATGACTAATGACGAGTGCTTAATTACTGGATTACAACATAGTCCCCCTATAGGGAAGAGCGACCACTGTGTATTGGAATTTAAAATTCAATGTCTCATACATCAACCACTGAATATGACAAAACATAAACGATTTTACCATCATATTGACTTCGACAAATATAACGCCGATCTGAAGAGTGCCCTTGAAACCATTCAACCCACCACTGAAGCAGAATCATTATGGAGTGAACTCAGAGGCCTAATAGATGTAAACACTGATAAACATGCTCCGTTGAGAAAAGTAAGGACAACTAGAAAAAATAAACCCTGGATTAATGATGATATTGTAAAACTGATATTAGAAAAGAAAGTATTGTGGAATAAATACATGTTGACTCGGGACAGTGATGATTATATGAATTATAGAGCCGCAAATAACAAGTGTGTGACTGAATGCAGAAAACTTAGAAGACTTTACGAGGCCAATATTCTTGAAAAGGGTGACAAGCTTTTCTACTCACATCTACGTAGATGTGTGACATCCAAAGTGAGCATTCCACCAGCTGTAAAGAATCATCATGGTGATTTAGTCACAAATCCCGATGATATATCGGAAGCATTTGCCTTGGAGTTCCAGAAAGCTTATTCTCGAGAACCAGATGTGACAAGTGGTCTTCAGGTGAACAAAATAGCTCGGGTTGATAACTCCTTGTGTGACATAATATTTACATATGAAGAAGTCCTTAAAGCCCTACAAAACATAAACGTTTCGTCAGCATCTGGACATGATGACATACCTGGTATTATCCTGAAGAAATGCTCAAGGACTCTTGTTCCTATACTTACCGAGTTGATGAGGATCTCCTTTGAAACCGGATGCCTACCAGTTGATTGGAAACATGCTATAGTAACCCCAGTGTATAAAAATGGTGATAAAACGGATCCCGCTAAGTATAGACCTATAAGCCTTACTAGTATTGTGGGTAAAGTTATGGAGAGACTTGTCTGTAACCAGGTGAAGAAATTTCTAAACGGGGAAAATGTAATTGCGGTCCAGCAGCATGGATTTGTGGAAAAAAGATCTACGATAACCAATTTGCTGTCATGTGTACATGCTTGGACAAAGGAAGTGGACAGTGGTAATCCAATGGATGTGCTCTACCTAGATTTCGAGCGCGCATTTGATAAAGTTCCTCATCGTAGACTGATTTTGAAACTGGAGCATTTTGGCATTCGTGGTCGTTTACTTGACTGGATACAAGACTATCTCCAAGGAAGAACGTTTCAGGTGAGAGTTGGTTCTTCGCTGTCGCAGTCAAAAGATGTCGTTAGCGGTGTCCCACAAGGATCAGTTCTCTCGCCAACCTTGTTTGGTATCTATGTTACTGACCTAATCGTACTAATTGAGTCTCAGTCCTGCTTCTTTGCAGATGATGGTAAATTCTTTGGTAACCCAGTGACCCAAACACAGAAATTACAAATGGACCTGGACAGACTACAGGAGTGGACCAAACAATGGGTGGTGAAGCTAAATGTGGCAAAATGTTCTGTGTTGCACCTAGGCACTAATAATCCATTAGCATCCTACAGTATTGATGGCACAATGATACCCTCAGTTGACTCTCAGAAAGATCTTGGTGTAATTATTACAAAAAATCTGAAATGGGCAGAGCATATCAATGGTATTGTTAAAAGAGCCAACTCATTCTTGTATGTCATACGGAGATCGTTTTATCACATCACTGAAGACGTATTTGTTAAGATCTACAAAACATATGTAAGACCATTGCTCGAGTATGGATTCCAAATTTGGAACCCATACTTTGTCAAAGATATTGACCTGCTTGAGAGTGTGCAGAGAAGGGCCACCAAGATCCCATACAGCTTACGTCGGAAACCCTACGAGGAAAGACTAAGAGTCTTAAGGCTGACCACCCTCAAGGAGAGGCGACTTCGCGGAGACCTGATAGAAACCTATAAGATTCTTACATATAAGTACAACCTCCCAGACCTTCATAAGATTTTTATCACGAAAGACGTAGACACGCATTCATCACGAAGACACGATATACAATTACGTCGCACTGTTACAAACACAAACTTGGGGTATCACTTTCTCAGCAATAGAATCGTACAGGCATGGAATAGGCTACCTGATGACGTGGTGTCAGCTGTGTCAGTGAATGCGTTTAAAAACCGGTTGGACAATTGGCTTAAGAGCAACACCATAAACTAAATAAATATAATAGCACAGTTATAAATGAAATTAATTTACATGGAACTTAGTGAAGTGACTATCTTATCTAGTGAACTTTTTCAACACTGTGACATAGACACATCAGCATAATGCTGCTCGTCTATAATTAAATAATAATAATAATAATAAAACTTGGGATTTAGAAAATGTTGATCTATTATAATATACATATAATTAATCAAACTGACGTTTTTTAACATTCTTTTATAAATAATTTTGAATTTGAAATTGGTTTATTATTGTTTTGCAATACTTTTGATTGGGATTATTTATTTATTTTTTTATTTTATTCGTTCGGAAAACTTACAGCTATGAGTTACAGTATAGATATATATGTTAAAAACTATGAGCCATTAAAAAGTTTTCACAGATAGATATAAAAGATAAACATTACAATGACTAAAAGTTAAAATTTAGGTCAATCTGAGCTGGACTACTGAAATTAACAATAAACAAAACAGAGGGAAAAAAGAAAAAGCTAAGTAAAATAAGACAATTAATTAAATTAAACGTGACTATTTAGAAAAATGCGAGTTGGTCAGTAACCTCCTAATTGCTGTGGGTTTTATGGAGAACATTATTATACAAATATTGGTACCTATAGTATTTTATTGAAATTTAAACCAGCCAGACCATTCTAGTACGGTACATAGTTAACGACTATCTGCCAGAAGATTTTACAGCCCACTGCATCCTCTCTAATAATACCACTGTAGTTATCAATGTCAGTTTTTACTTTCAGCTACATTTTTTCGCTCTCATCTTTGTTAGAGGTTTCGATGGGGTAATCAAAATTCATGTGTTGGGTATAATTATGTATTTAGCTTATGGACTAAGCGACGGCGGCAGCTGGTGGAGGCAGCGGCGCTGGCGCGAGCGGGCGCACGTCGCTCGTGGGCTCGAGCGGCACAGGCTCGTCCTTGGGCTCCGTAACCAGGATGTGGTCGGGTTGGGGCTTCTTGGGGCCGTTCTTGCCTTGCTGGTCCCACGGAAGCATGATCTTCACCTGTCAAATAACAATGATTTAAATAAAATCGCGAATGACTCGCTATCATTGCTATCTTTGTTCAACTTTTACAACAAATTCTTTCATTCTTTCTATCATATAACATTATATGAAAATTATGAGAATTTCATGATGAAAATTAAACCTCAATAAATAAATAAATATATAGGGACAATTCACACAGATTGAGCTAGCCCCAAAGTAAGTTCGAAACTTGTGTTATGGGATACTAACTCGACGATATTATATTTTATAACAAATACATATATAGATAAACATCCAAGACCCGAGGCCAATCAGAAAAAGTTCGTTTTTCATCATGACCCGACCGGGGATCGAAACCGGGCCCTTCTGGGTGGCGGTCAATAAAATGTGGCACTTGCTTGGATTTTTTAGAATAAATTAGTAAGCTGCTATGGTATATATCTAGACTCGGAAGGAATAAGCACTTAAGTAATAACTATGAGGAAACAAAAACTTTACAGGGTGACATTTTAACTGTCTGGTGAAAAAATAATGTACTACGACTTTATGTTTTTATTGTTTATTAAAACATGATTATAGACTACTTATTAACAACATTAAGCATTTTGAGCCATTATTATTATTATAGGTTTTAGCTGACTTAAGTGCTCCTGATCGCAGAGAGGTTATGACTTAAGTGTTGTTTGTAGTACAAAAAACTTACAAGAAAATAAATGATTTGTAACTTTTATGAGGTTATTGTACTAAAATTCACTATCTTCGGAATTTTGTAAATCAGGATCGACGTTCAGTGTATCGGCAGTAGTTGTTAAATTCTCATAGAAATTGTGGAAACATTCAGGTATCAAAGATAAAAGTGAAATTATGTCACGTTTCTTTTCAATACTTATTGGCACAGGTTTGGTAGTAATTAGTGATAAATCAAAATTGGACCCTATTCTCGTGTGCCGTTTAAAGTTAATAACTTTGAAAACTTCATCTCTGATAAGAGATGTTTTGTACTTAATGACTCCATACTCAGGCTCATAACACAACCACCACATCGTGCCATTTAAAAATGTTCCCTTCGACATCTTTTTTTCGAGTTATTAGCGGCCCTTTCAATAAACTGGCAAAATCAAAAAAATCTGCCTGATGCATTTCTCGTACAGTAAATTTTTTGCTGCTGGACCTAACTAACTGCATCCAGTCATGTGGATGATAAATTTGTATTTCGGTCTTTTTCTTTTTTTTTTCAATTATTGCGTGGTCCAAGTCGACTTCCATGTGAGAATGTCCCGGCACCATGAACTTGTGATGTATTGCCTTTATGGAAGGTTTCACTGACAATAAATATGTAAACATTGCGGCTACGTGGGTGTTCTTATTTTGCCCTCCACATGTGTCAGAATATAAAATCAGCTCTGACACTTCTTCTGGTAATTGTTTAATGTACAAAAATAAACAAGATGCTATTTGATTAGCACCCCGGCCAGAAATACCCTCATGCCACATATGATGCGTTGACATTCCAGTTGCGTTGTCATGTATTGTCAGATTAAAGGTCCAAAGTTGTCTCTTATAAAAAGCTACAGATGACTGTAAAGCTGGAGTTGGCAGACACTGCTGGAGGTCAAAAGAAAGACACCTAATTTTTGTATTTGTAGTTGCAGTATTCCTATCAGCTTTTTTCTCATTATAAGCCATATCAGCTGCTAGTAGATGTGCGTCGCGTTCCGTCTGGAGAACTGATTTTTCATTGCCATCGGTAGCAATGTTCATTTTCATTTTAAATATATCGCAAGTGTGACAAGTATCCGTTTTCGGTTTCTTGAAACTTAAATTTAAATTATGGAACTCTCTGCGATAAATTTTATCACTCACGGGATTCTCATGTGTTGTTGAATAAAGCGAATACATTTTCGATATTGTTAAATGTGATGGTAAGTATTTTCTGCTACTTCTGCGTCTAGTATAGTGGCTCTCATACAGTGGAAAGGAATTAATGTGATCAATTACCACTTGAATTTTTTCAGTCGAATGTTTCGTGGGTGGTGTGTTCTTTCCGCGTTTATCAGGTGGTATTATTCCACTGGAGCTACTGCGTTTCTTTAATCCAATCAATTTTATAAAATTGTCTGTTATTGAAAGAGTTTTTAAAAAACAGCCTTGACATACAGCTATCTTGTCATTGTTGGTATTAAAATGGTATTTATATGTACACTGTCTAAATTTATTTTTTTCCGGATCCTCAGTACGATGTCGCTCTGTTTTCTTTTCTTGTATGGCCATCAGTGACGAAACGAATGCTGCTCTCAAATCGTAAGATCCAAGACCCCAAAAATCTTTGTGTATTGCAGCACGTTGCTCATCAGATATCTTATCACGACATTTATTGCGACAGTTAGGTAAATCTCCCATTCGACGTTCTTCTATAGTTTTCCCAGAAGCTGTCACATACGATTGCCCACGATTTCGTTTTAATTTGTTTTCTGTCTTCCTTTTTTTGCTGTTCACTGATTCTGTTCGTTGCTGAGATGTTATATCCTCGGTATTTTCAGTGCTTTCATTTGGTGGTACTGACTCCTCTACATCCATTAATGCCTCGTGCTCTTGTTCTTTTTGCTGCACAAGCAAGCTTGGGCTTCCTGGATAGTATGTGGGATCGGCAACAGAATCGTCGCTGGAAAAGTCACATGGTGGTTCTTCAAATGTAGTTACTTTTTGAGTTCCGGATGTACTTGGTATGGGATCAGTGAGGCTATCTTGGTTACCTATGAAACAATGTAGAAAATAGTAAAATTACAAATGTGATATGGTTAATTATTTTAAAAAGAAACTCAAAATATTTGGCTTAAATAGAAATTAAAAATACTTTTAAAATGTTTACTAGTACTTACCAGTATTGTTTAGGGCAAGGTTTAGTAATTTATTTGCTCTTGAATGCATTGTACAGTAATATTGGTGACACGACCGTTACACAGAATTTCTAATAACGAATAACTAAGAAATACGCATCGCATTTCTTGCTGCACTTATCTTGGCAACAATCTGACCACTTAAACAAATGAACAAAAAAAGGTGGGTACTTGAAACTAAAACGAACTATTTAAAGGATAGATCAAACAACTTAAGTCAGATTCCACGGCTGTTGCCGCCTAAAATTTTGCGATCAAGCGGCAGCAAAAACCACTTAAGTGGAGTTAAGTTGTTTTTACCGCCGTTCAATAAGTAATTAAAACATAAGTTGTATGGTGCCAACGTCTACAGCGGTTCAATTAAACCTCGGACAACATAAGTGCTTATTCCAGTCGATGGCGCTATCAAAATCGGGACTTATGTGATTTTTTGATTTTTTTTAGATAAAAGTGACTTAAGTGCTTATGGCTGTCAAGTCTAGATATAATTAGTTAGTGTATAGTATGAGAACAGTGTTATCCAGAATACAAATATCCAACACTCATAAACAAATCAAACGGCATTAAAATCTTTAGTCATTTTCACACATTTCTTATGAATACAAATAAAATGTACAACAAGCACCGTACAAAAGCCTATATAGAACAGACCTTCCAATAAACTTGTTGATATTAATATACCACAAATAATTAGACCACAAGCCAAAAATAGCTTGCAATCCCTGAATTGTGGATCTCCACAACCTAAATTTTGAATGCATGCAGGCATACTTTCAAGATTCTAGTCAGATTAGGGGGAGAATGCTGAAGTACTTTGAAATGAAATGAAATCGTTTATTTCAGAAATTAGACCTTCACAGGCACTTTTTCTTGTCATTTACAATTTGTATATATGTATAAAGAGAATATACTACGTTATATACTACCACCATTTCGGACACAAGCAAAATGGCCACCGGTAAAAGAAATGGCGAAAGAAACCCGGTTACGGCCTTTTTTGTCATTTAGCAATTTTTTTTTCCTTTCACTCTTTTGTTACAATGTATAAGTACATTTATAAGAATAAATAAAATACAGATCCAGGTACATACAGAAATCAAGCTAAAAACGCGGGATGTCGATCCAAATAGCGCTATGGTCAAATCCTAAATATGTCGAATATGTAGATGTTAATAAAGCGAGCAGACCAGTCCCCCAAGATGACAACCACAACTGAGAGTCGGCCCGCCAGCCTCCATCACTGAGCTCACCATCAACAATATTATGAACAATATTGGAGGGAACACAGCGACCCGACTCCCGATGCGACCGTAATCCCGGAAGAGCCCATTCACAAAAACAACCCCGTCAAAAAGAATTAAAAGTAGTATAATGAAAATGCAGCACTATTTAGATGACACCTTTATAATTGGTAATTAAATATTAATCTTATTCTATTCAGACAACATTGAAAATAATATACAATAGCAAGTCTTATCCAATAAGACGCAAAATAAAGAAGTAGCATGCGTTATTGCATATTTTATAACTTAAAAAGTGCATTTTTTCTGTTGTGAATTGATCTAAGCCTTAGATTCTAAGGCAAAACAAAATGTTACCCTTTCATATTATCTTAGTATTTTTTGGACTTAATTTTATACCCAAACATGATTAATTATTGCAATAAGACGAGTTTAACTTTGCCATTTGTTTTTATGGGACAATTCATACAGATTGAGCTAGCCCCAAAGTAAGTTCAAAACTTGTGTTATGGGTACTACCTGGATACTAACTCAACAATATTATATTTTATAACAAATACAAATTTTATATAGATAAACATCCAAGACCCGAGGCCAATCAGAAAAAGTTCGTTCGTTCGAATTTTAATTAAAGTAAAATTACTAAAGTCACGGTTTTAGAGTGCAGGCTAATACCATTTTAATTTAAGGGAAATCAATATCCCAGCCATAGCATCAGATCGGTTGATGAAGCCTCAGATTTTTAGGTAAAGCTTTTGGCTATGAAAATGATTTTTCTTCCTGTCTCTTTCAAACTAGTAAGTGTTGGTTGGCAAACACAATTTTACATGTTTCCATGAATTTCTTACATAAAAAACAAAAATGATTGTTACCTTAATACCAAGCACTCCCTGCCTAAGCAGCACGTGCCTGGTGGCTGTGTTCACGTAATCATTGCAAGGGTCACCGGAATGGATCATGAGGCCGTCGACAAACTTCATCGACTTGGCACGCTGGCCACGAAGCTTGCCAGACACTACAACTTCACAGCCGCGAGCACCAGATTCCATAATGAATCTGAGCACACCATAGCAAGCACGACGGACAGCCAAACCTGAAAACAGCATTATTTTTATCATTAAGAGATTATAAATTTCCACAATGTCAAGAACATTTAAGACAAAATATTTAGACATAATTTTGAAAACTGGGTACAAAGGGATCTTTTCTCTAAGATTTTGAAACTAAAACTATTGGTCGGAGTCGCCTTAGGGGCAGCTATTCATAGCCATTATAAATTTGAGTAACTGTTTCTCATTGAAATACCATATTCTTGTACTTTTTAAAATGAACTAGTTTAGAATTACAAGATTTAATACTCACTGTAACTATTGATCTTGTTTGAATGTAATGTAATGATACACACTACAGAATAAAAACATACCTCCAATCAACTTGTATCTCAGTGATTCAGCTTGGGCAATCGCGCAAAGTCCGCGGGTGGCGACTTTCTCAGCGTACAGTTCCACAGACTGCTCGGGAATGTTGAACCTCTTTTGTACGACGGAGGTAAGCTCACGGATCCTACGGCCCTTTTCACCGAGCACGCTCTGCGTCCTCGTCGCCATAATGATGATTTCCGAGCGTGTAGGCGTCACGCGCACCTCCACGCCGGAGTAGCCATCCTCAGCTAACTCCCTAGTAAGGAACTCATTGAGTTCCGCCTTGAAAACTCCGTCACCGACGAACTGAAATGTTACGCAGAGGTTATGTTTTGTTTATGACATTTTATATCACACACATGCATTTACACCCCAAATTTAACACTTTACACGAAACATTCGTATAGTAAATGTATAAATATAAGTTGCAGCATTCCCATTTTGTAACCTCAAAAGTAAATAACACAAGAAATATTAAACCGAAACTTTATCCACTATCATCACAATTTACACTGATATAACAAACGAATCGTACACGGATATAAGTGGTTCACATAATCAGGAATTGGGCTAAGATTGTATTTTGCCATTTTGACTATAAAAAGGAACATACTTTTCGCTTTTTAGAAATGTTGGTCACCGCCATGATTGCAACGGGAGCTGAGAAAACTGAAAGGCCGGAAACAGTCAAATCAAACGTCAATGTCAAATGAGGAACGTTCGAAAACAAGGTATTGTCTGGACAATACACGACACGACACAGTGATCAGTTATTTACTATAGATTCGTAATGTTTGACACATACCCGCTGCCACGTCGACTGAGGCCACAGCCTTAGTTGAATTTCTTCCGACTTAGTCGTAGTTTGACGTTCAGTGAATGCGTATCTCACAATAATATCACAAAAATGGTTAAATGCACTGTTAAAACATGTATGTCGTGATCCCAAACTAATAACAAAGCAAGTGGTATCACTTTTCACAAATAAGAATGCTTAATTATGTTAAAATTATACCAAAATAGTATTAAAATCGAAATTAATATATTACGCATTGTTTTTGCCAACAGTGTTGCCAGTAAAAACGATTTTAAGTTTCCCAAATGTTAGGAGTTTAGTCAATGACGAACTCATACGCCTTTAAGTATCATTATTAGTAACACAGTAGAAGTAAACCTACAACCAGGCTCAAACTAGAATTAATTATTTACTTAGAATTGATTGATACTAAAATCAATCGCTAGTGCTACGCACGTCAAGACAAGAAAAAACAAATCATTTTCCTCTTTTTGATATGGCTTTTAACTGACATTTGACATAATGATATTATTACTATGACAGTGAAGTAACAATTTCATCTTTTTCATTGTGGTAACGGTGTTTAATTTAAATTGTTTCTGCAATTATCAAATGTTCGATTGAGTACAATAGTTTTTTTTGTTTTATGTTGTATTTTATTCAAATTATTTAAATTTATTATTTTATTTTATTTAAATTTCATTTTCATTTCTTAACAATAAAAAAAATCTACTGAAGACTTGGCTGTATGGGCATAGTTCCCTTTGCCTACCCAGAATGGGTGAAGAAAACAAAAAAAAATCTCTGCTAAAAGTTAGTAGTAGCACAGAATAGATAATAGTAGTAGGTCTGCATCGGTTAGATTCATCAATGACTAAAAAATGGAAACTTCTCCATTCCGCCATGATTCATTCTTGAAATATAATATGTATGTACCAATATTTACGCATCTATATATTTATTTCTTCCTATCTTTAATTCTTCTGTCACCTAAGAAACAATAATATGGTATAAAAACTTTTTAAAAAAAAAAAAGACTCATAACATTCATTCAATGGGAAAATTATTCATGAGCTGGCAACTCTGACCATTTTTCTGGGAGTAATGCTTTTGTCTCTAGGACCAAGTATAAGAATGGACAGATTAAATTTTAGAACGACAATGAAACTGTCTTTGCTCTCTGTCTTGCTTATAGCAACATTCAGTGTGAAAAAAAGAAACAAACATAGACAAACATCACCGTCTAGAACGTCAGCGTGTCAACTTTTGAGACATTTGGTAGCCGCTTGGATATCAAAGCTCGTGTTGGATTTTTTGTGTTTTAAGGTGATAATTGGACTTTTTATAAAGAAAAATTGTGATACGGATTTTCATTTTGAACCATAGCTTGCGTAGCCATTGGTTGTAAGAGTAGAATGGGTGTTACAACGGAAAGCGATCAAAGGATATCTTTTCATAGGTAAGTTATCGACTACATGATTTATATTTTTTGTGCAGGAAATACATTACATGATCGGTTTTTGTAAAGTTAATTGAACCCTAAAGACGATGCAGACGCATAATTTCAACAAACCCATTACTTTTATACAAAGATTTGATTTTATACATTACGTTTATTGAGCTTTGACAGATGATGTACCTTAAATATTGTAAGTAGAGTTGTCACATTGTATCGATAAAATAATAAATTGTATGCGTTTTTATTAAGGTTTAATTTATTCCTAGTTCTCTTGCCCATTGGGATGAGGGTTAGTTAGATAAGAGTAATCAAAGTAATATAGATCTTGTGTTTTTCAGGTTTCCTGACACTAATTTAAGAAACAAGTGGATTAAGAACATAAAACGAGATAATTGGACACCTTCGCCATATTCTTGCCTGTGCTCATTACATTTCGATGTATCTTGCTATCGGGCAGGTAATTTAGATGAACACGCTACGGAGTATTATGTGACGTTTAATCATAAACATATTAGAAATCATTTTAATAAACTAGTCTTATTTAGTGGTCAGTAGATGCAGTAAATAACTAAGCATCAAGCACTTTAAGTAAATTCCTGTAAGTCTTTGTTTATTGATCCCTAGTTGATTTTTTTAAAATAAGAATTGTTAAATTGGTGAAATTATACGGATTATTTAACAATTCCTATTAGATATTATAATTATTATTACATGTGTGTATAATGATTACAAAATGATTATGATTTTATTTAATTTAAATATTTTGAATAAAAACCTTATAAGTACCTATTTGCTTTATTTATTCTTCACCCGCATTGAGTGTAGGTAATCTTTTTATTTGGCATATTTAAAAAAAACGTATAAATACCTAAAGTTACTGATAGATGAGTATTTGACATTCCTATCGATAGGTGTCGATAGTGTGTATTTAATTGTTAAAGAATATTTCTGTCAGCAATATTGATTTATAGCTGGACTGGGACTGAATAAAAAACATAGAACCCTTTGAGCTGCTTATCTTCCCAGGGTATGTCGTAAAAACCGACGTGATCATACCCACTCCAACATCAGACTGTCTATGGGGGATAACGATAGGAATGTTCGTCATTGGTAATCTTGGAACGAATATCAGGTTGCTGTGGTTTGACTAAATGACTTATGGTTCTACTCACCCCGATAGGGATACTAGGGGGTTATGCATCTGTTTCTGTCTTAATCATTTGATTTGTCAAGTGTTCTCAGATCATAAAATGAACATTAAATATTAAATCGATATTAGTCGATAAAGACACGGCACATCTCTAGTGATCCTGTATAAAAAAACAAAAGTTTATATAGCATACTGGCTTCATGAGCACAAAAGACGTTATAGACAATAATATATCTATCTCTTTTTTACTTAAGACGGCACATATTAGTGTGAAAGACAATACCCATGTATTTCTTTCGTCTAAAATACAATCCGTCCATTCTTATACTTGGTCCTAGTTTTGTCTCATTTTGACATAATTAGTTTGACTCTAGAAAAAAAAGAGACAAACATATTTTACTTTGGCATATGCTCGGAATATGTATCGGTTTCAAAGCTACGTCTTTAACACTCTAAAGTGGTTGCGGCTTTTTACGAATGCTTTGTATGACGTTACTTCTCTTGTCATAAAATATATAAAATCTCATTGACACGACACGTCAAGCATTAATATTATAGGACATTCTCTGTAAATACAGTATAAAGTAGGAAATAGTTTTATCAAAAATAATATAAAAAATATTTTCGTTCTATAAACTAGATTCAGTTTTGCATAATATTTTCATTATTTTGTAATGTTTGATCCACATTTGATCACACATTTCGAACGAACTTTTCAACTCGTTCAGAAATAAAACAAACCCTTCTTCGTCTTGTTTATTTATGGCGACGGTAGTAACAATAATTCAAGAATAAAAATCTTAACACGTATTTTTATCGTTGCTTTTATGTGATTTACGTAATCGCAGAGCGTACGATTAAGTGATAAGTCGAGTCGATTTTCATTCTGATATCTACATTCAATCGTAGGTACCATTTATAGAACAAGAATAAAACTGTTTTATAAGTCTACTCATGTAGAGTTGTAGGCATCGAAATAATATGATGGTTGTAGGGGACTTTTTTCAAGCCGAGACCGAGTTCCGGGAGAGGCCGTCGTTTTGAGAGGGTAATGGTCCCCAGTGTAGGCAGTTCACCTGATCATAGCGACGCGCGGCGCGACGGAGTTTTGGACATATTCGCCGAGCAATGGGGTTACCATAACAGGAACTAATTAAATATTAAAACAATAAGTTTTATTTAATGCAATTTATTTATTAGTCAAGATTTCTTCGTTACATACAAACGCACCATATACTTAGCATAACAATAATTTTATTAATATGGACATGATGCCCTGTAGAATATGGAAAAACAGACGCGAGTACGCAAACCTTGCTAATTTCTGCAACGAAATTAATATAGACAAACGTAAGCACATTTATCTCTTAGTAAACTCATATTGTGTGTGTGATCAATAAAAGCCACGTGTTATATGTAAGAGAAGTTGAATGGTTTTAATCAAGTCAAACGCCCGTATATCTACTTCAGCCCTAAAAATCAACTTTATAAACAGACAAGCTACCACAATTAAATGTAACAATTTATCGAAAACTGAAAATTCGACTTGAAATTGACCGAAACCACCACTTATCGCTTCATATCGACTATATTATATTGCTCTAACAAATTATATAACAGACTCCGCGGCGGAGGTTTTGGCAGTTTTTTTTAATACAAATTTAGTCACAAAGACTATTTTACGCCGCGAATTCATTTTCGTAATAAAATATCCACAACATTAAAAGATCAACTGCCAGTTATTGAAACGCATTTTTGAAATTAACGACACATTAAAATATAACCGTCACTTTTAAACTAAAGAAAAAAAAGTTTTTTTAAATAAATAAATATATACGGACAAATCACACAGATTGACACTTAATGTGAAATTAAACTTAAAATACGTTTCAAAAACTGGCCGTAAGACATCGCAGTGCCTCAGAAAATAGTAAAGAAACTCTATAATTTTCTAAACGATACTATTTCTAGGGACACTACGTCTACAGTAACTATGTGTTCAACATTTTATTTAAATCTGTAACCTAGGCATTTGCGGGCGTTTTAATGTGGTTGTTTTTTGTAAGCATTTCGCTAGACGCTAAGCGAGTGAAGCCGTGTTCCACTACTATGCGTGTCTGTATCGGGACTAAGGCGTAGATATTTGCTATTCTTGACAATTATGTAAATAATCACGCCGATACGGTACTAAAGGCATAAGAAACACTACCCCAGAATAATTACAATGTAAGGTATATTTTCCCTATTTCCATTTAATAAATGCTTATAAATTGTATTTCTTATAATTAAATGGACAGTGATTATTATGTTACATAAGGTGTTCCTTAATCTATTTTATAAATAAAAACGTTTATTTTAAATTATTCTATTTCAACATCCACGACCTAATTATCTTAATATTAATGGACAGATTGCGTGTAGCGTGTTTGATCATAGTGTAGCGTGGGCGTGGCATGAAGGATGTTTGCTATACACTATTCCCTCAACAAACAAAGAACAGCCAAAACTTCTTTTGTCACTTTCGCACTTTACGTGATTCTCTTCAAGGATGACAGAGACAAAACAGTTGAATGTTCTTTGTTTATAACTAGGGATTATAATAATTATGTGCTATTCCGTGAGCGATTAATACGGGGTACTTTACATTTAACATTTTATTATAGTTCAGATTTTTACGGGACCATTAAAATAATTAAAATAATAACGTTCATAGATTTATGGAAGTCTACTTCTACCACTACATTTTAAGTTTCAGGCTATTTAAAATTCATAAAAAATAAAGAGACATTCAAAGAGTTGCACAAGAACAACTTAATTTCACATTAGGCCTCAAGTTATATTATTAAGTGCTATTAAGTATGAGATTTAATGCGTCATTATTTAGTTTCTGTGCAACATATTGAATGGTTGAATGTAACATAGAGTAGTATTAATCAGCGAAACACAAGAGAGAACTAGTGCGATTCGGGCGCGGCCTGTTCCGTTTGGTTTACATGAATGTCAACTTACGATACGCATGCAAGCTCGTGAGTTTATAAAAACGCGCCCGCACCGCGCTCGACTCGCACTCGTCCGTGTGAACTCTTGTAAAAGTACATCTAGCAGTAGAAGATACGAGCTAAAGATTAAACCAGACTATTCTTCTAATAAAAACAGAATCTCAATCTCAAGCTATCTCACTCATACAAAGTAGAAAACGAGCGGGATAACATGGGAGTTTGAAGTCTTAGGACTGTTTTTCTTATGAGAATAGTTGCAGAGTTCTACACTAAGATAGAAGGTCTAGGGCTAAAGTGGGACGTGAGAATAAGGGTTCGTGTCATTTGTACAATTCACTATATAGGACGCTAATAACCAAAACACCTATAAAATTTTATCTAGCAATTAAATCTATTCGTAAGAGTAATCGCCGAGTTAACAATGAAGCTTGATATAAATGAAAGGTTTAGGGATGGTTTCACAGGTGCCTGATAACTTCCAGTTAGTAAATTTACAGTTTTATTTTATTCGACAATTTATTTTGGTATTATCAGATTCTAAAACGTTTTCCATTTCTTTTTTCTTCTTTAGTTTGGAAATAAAATTAATTTAAAGGCGTCATTAACTTTAAAATTGCGTTTCAGAAACTGTTTGGCAGATACTGTAACTTATCAAGAACATGTAAAACCCTTTATGTAAGTATATTTATAAATCACTGATTTGTCTCTCATAAACTTTTTTTTAAATTTATTTTGGCACAGATTATAGGAAAAGACGAGAAGATTACACGCTATTTTCACAGTTCTACAATTTTTTTCTTTACAGTTCGGCAACGGAGCTTCCAATGACACAGGCGAGGCCTAGGCTAGCCGTTTATGGAACTAATTTAATTCTATTCATTGTTTAAAATTAAGAAAAAAAGGATTCTTTTTAAGAGCCGATTTTCAGTAATAATTGCACTTAATGTTTTATTCAACAATATGTAAACATCGAATCGCGAAAATCTTTCAGGGTCAGTTTGGTGTGTAATATTTTCGATTCGTCGCACGATTCTATTTAAACGACACGTTTAAATTAAACGAGCTCGTACGAAATGTAATATAGCTGTAGTACTTGGAAAACCATAAGGCTTCTAAGCCGCTTTCCGATTTGTCGGCGCAAGACCGAGACAGTTTCCTTTTTCACGGTATCGAAAGTTTTCAGAGTGAATATATTACAATATGCGTTTTTTGATTGGAGCAATATCGTTTTGGTAAGCTTAAAAGTCCAGCTTCAACAAAGGCGGGTTCGGCAACATTTCGGTATCGCGACACGAATATGACCCGCTGTCGCGGCGACAAGTCATAAAGCGGTCGAGTGAAACGGACCTAACTCAAAACTCCTGTAAATTCCAATTTTTCCATAAAGAGATAAATGTCATTAAATTGGCAGGTAGTACATGATTTTTTGCGACATACAAGCGTTGCACCGACTGTACCAATGTATTGTAATACTGTGTTTTAACTATGAGTGCATTAAGCCTACATCACAGAACGGAATGAGCGGTGCGGGAGTGATGCAAAAATATAGTTTATTACATGTACAATAAAGATAATATCAAAATGTACGTAACTAACTCGTCGTTACCCATTTTTCTAACATAAGAATAACAAATAATACAATAACATGTGAATAAGCGACAGACTTTTTATACAAATATTAATTAATAAGGAAATGTTGTGTTATTTTAATTCTTTTGAAAATTTTGCAAATCCCTATCAAAGTATGAGCAAGCGCGAGTCACTGGAAATCTCGTGCCAAGTATTGGAACGGAATATGATAACTAGTTTACAGCAAAACTGAAAAATACAGAAATTTTTAGATAGGCCATTTTTCACAGGGTGCGATTATAAGTTTAGTATATAAAAAAAGTGTTTGTATTATTAGTTATTCTTATGTATAATAACCCATCAAATCAGCTTGTCTGTCCTTATGTACATGCATCATGCATCCTTTGATAATACCAACTAACTAAAAGGGGATCAAATAACAAAATCAAAAATCAATGTAACCATTTAATAAAAACCAAAAAAAAGTAAATAACAATTCATTCAATAAAAATTAAGTACTTTATACCCATCACCATTGATACGGAGGAATGATTTACTAATACTAAGAAATAGTGAAAAGATTTAAAAATTAATGGATGTGCACATTACGGGCAAACCGCAACAATTCTACAAAAAACATTTCTCCATACGTCACTTTCATAAGTTGTAGTGACCGCTTACAATAAGGTGGGCCGTATAAGCAAATGCATACGGCTCACCCTGATTGTAAACGCATTCTGAATGCGTTCCAGAATGCGTTTTCGTGTTTACTTTACGTTTCAACTTTCAGCTATGTTACTCCTCAATAAAATCGCGATTTCAATTTCAACTCTGAATAATTCCATTCTATTCCATCGAGGCCTGCCCCTAATATGTACCATCCTGAGGACTCAACGCTTGAAGGTATTCGCGAGCCTCATACACAATTATATATAAATAAATATATTGCACTTGAAAAAGTTAAGTACGACGGAATTCCAATACTTGAAAACCCCTTATGGACGTCAATTCATTAAGAGATCTAAAATAGGATTACTTAAAAAAAAACAAACAATTACTTACAAATTTTTACCTTATGGCACTACTATAATATAATGTAAACTATATTATGCAATAATATAAATAAAATTCTATCTATTCAATAATACAAGGAAACATTGGAATGTCAAAGGGTTATAAATTAATTTACACTTATCTAATAAGTACCATCGGTTGCTCGCGTTGGCTTTATCAAGTGGGTTAGACCTTGTCGCGTGTCTTCGTCGCGTTTCTTATCCATCGCGGAGTTACAATCATTTCATCGTGAGGTCTAATATACAAAGAGCTCAATGTAGCACGAAACGCGACGGCAACGCGCGTACATTTGTACAGGGTCTCATATGGTCGAAAGGACAATGTTCCCATCACCTATAATCCGGTAATGTCCTCTACTTATTAAAAACTAAGATTAAGATTGTTTTAAATTGACCGTTAAATTCAAAAATCGTAATTGACAGTTCAGACGATCGGCCATTTGCAATTGGCAGGTGGCGTCATATTTTGTATGTGTTTTTCGCGACTGTTGGCGAAATTTGAAACTACGCTGTAAATGAATAAATTTAACTCTTACTCGAGTCTGTGTGTTGGCTAACCTTTCCAATAGAATCCATGTAAGATATGGGTCATTTTTTTTTATTGTTGGTATATTTTGTAAGTAATATTTTTGTTTCGTAATAAATGAATAGTATAGTTTAATAGTAGAGGGCATTAGCAGACTATGCAACTAGCGGCGAGCGCACTAACTGACTAAACTAATCGCGACGGTGGCGCCGCCGCTGCGAGGCGGCCACCGGTTTAACTAACGACTTGTAATTGATTAGTTTTTAGTAACTATAACTAGAGTATCTCAAGTCTCAGTACCGCTGCTGGTACTCGTGGTGCCATCTGTTGAAGTCTATGTGGAACACGACCAGGGAGCCGTTCTCCAGGCCGGCCAGCAGGAACCTGCAAGTGGAAAGCGTAGTGGTGAGCATGGAGGTACCAGGCGCGCACAGGCTCGAGGAGTGCGCAGACGTACTTCTGGTCGTGCGAGAGCGCGAGCGAGCAGACGGGCGAGCCGGCCGGCGGGAAGGCGTAGAGCGGCGCCAGCGTGAAGGCGCGCCACACCTCCACCACGCCCGCGTCGCCGCCGCACACCAGGTACTCGCCGCAGCGGGACAGCGCCAGGCACTGCAAGCAACGGCACATAGAAGTCTTTCGACTGCTTATAACCTGATTCTTCATTTTACCATACAACATTATTTGTTAACACTGTTTATACCATACAATTATCAGGAACCTGTTTCAAAGTAGCGAGTAAGGTACCAGGCGACCATGCCTCACCTGGAAGTTGTCGTTGTGCGTCTCGTGGCGCAGCCGGCGGCCGTTGAGCGTGAAGGCGGCCAAGTGGCCGCGGGCGTAGGCCACGACGACGACGCCCTCCCGCGAGAGCGCCAGCTGCTGCGGCGCCGCCACGCCCTCCGCCGCCGGCAGGGCGCGCAGCAGCTCGCCGAACGTCGTGTGGATCAGCACGGGGCCGTCTGGAATGCACAAATACAACCATAATTCGTACCCTAGACCGCATTTACAATCTGCAATTCTTTGCGGAAGTTATTGCATAAACATATACTTAAATTCTTGCAAATTTATTGTTGCAATTACTGTCGCGCGGTCACAAAAAAATGTCGATCAAAAATATCTCTATTTCGAGAACGAAACTAAACCAATCTTAGAATGAAATTGTTCACCCAAACGGGTGCCGCCTGGGGGACTGGTCTGCTCATTTTTATCGGTACTGATTTATTTATTTATTTTTTATTTAAGTTTAACGCAACACTATTATTGATACGTCACTCCGCGGATTTTTTTTCATACACGTTTTATAATTTTTTATTGTAAAAATTGAGAAAAAAAAAAGTATCTGATGGACTAAAAAGGCCGTAACCGGTTTTCTTTCGCCGTTTCTTTTTCCGGTGGTAATTTTGCTTTGTTTCCGAAATGGTGGTAGTTTTTAGCTTATTTAAAGAATAATAATATTATTGAGCGGGCAAGATACTCACTGACGGAGGAGGAGATGACGAGCCCCAGCTCGGCCGAGACCAGCACGCCGTTGATGGGCGCGATGTGGCCCGTGAGCGTCACCCTTGGCGCGGGCGTCTCGCCTTCGCCCACGATGCCGCCGTGGCGCGCCGACCAGTGCCACAGCAGCACGGTGCAGTCCTCGGAGCCCGACGCGATGTAGCAGTCCGACGTGATGTTGCACTCCGAGCGGGACACGCACGTCACCACGCCGTAGTGCCCGAATATTATCTGCACTATCTTGGCTGGAGAGTGGAAAATACAAATTAACTATTTTACATTTCTGTTCTCCTAGTGCTCGCAGTGTAGTATGAGAGATGTACTACGCACCGGTCTCCGTGGAGAATACTCTGAAGCTGTTGTCCCAGAAGCCGGCGGCGATGAGGAAGCGCGAGTCGACGGTGGTGACGAAGCAGTTGCTCTTGGCGCGCACGCGCTGCGAGAAGTTGTCGCCGAGTTGCCGGCGGGAGAGCGCCTGCGCGCCGCCCGCCGCCCACGCGGGGTCCATGAGCAGCGGCTGCGGCGGCGCCTCGGCCGGCGCGTGCCGCAGCGCCGAGCCCGCCGCGCCGTGCGCGCAGCCGCCGCCCGCCCAGCGGTGCGCCGCGAACGCGCGCGCGAACGATACCTGCCGATACCGTCACATCACTTCATTTGTCCTTTGTACTTTAACCACCATTACAAACAATTTCACTTACCGTGACACACGCGGGCATAGCCAACTGCGGATACGTGTTAGCCGATACGTGCACCACGGCCGCATTCGATGGCAGCTTCAGCTTGAGGCAGACGTCGTCCGGCGCAGCCGCGAACATCAATGGAGCTAAATGCATGGTCGACGCTCGCGGTGGGTGCGGTTCGCTCAGTAACTGTGCGGGGGTTTGTCCAAAACTCCTTATTTGGTCCTCCACTGCTGCCCTGGTCACCGGTTCCGTGATTTGTTCCAAACGGACACCGCCTTCGTATGTCAAATAGTAGAAAACGTTCGTCGCACGCACTGCTTCGGGTCCTGAGAAATGTAAATATGTAATGTTAATAAAAAAAAAAACAATGAACTCCCTGTCGATTACAGCATGGGGTACTTCAAAAGAGGTGTAAAGAGGTTCTTGTAGGGTCGGCAACGCGTTAGTAATGATCCTGGACCCTACCATGATCGCTTAAAACAAAACAAGAACGGCTGAGTACGAGAGACAGCGCAATACATGATGTAAGGTACGTTTCGTTTACACAATCGTTTAAGGATAGTTATAAAAGGTCGTGGTACGGCACCTGGTATTGCAAACGTCCATAGGCTGGGGTGACTGCTTACCATCAGGGTGGCCGTATGCTTGTTTGCCATCTTAGTGGTATAAAATAATAATAAAAAAGTCCTAACTACCACGTAATTTACTCAGTAGAATGTGAATTATAAATTATTTAACAGTACAATGTACGTGTACCTACATTAAAATTAAAGCATCGTAATTAATTAACATAGTGTGGTGTTAGTTCAGTTGAGTGCGTTGCGTCGCCACGGAACTGTTCGTATCAACTGAAAATTGTTACTTTTTGTGTCTTATGAGAACAAAGAATCTTTGTCCGGGAGTGAAGCGCATTTAATAAACTGTAAATATGTATTTAATAATTAAAACAAAAGTCCTTTGCTGTTGGTTTTCCCAGCATTAAGGAAATATGCTATTAAAAAAATATATTTAATTTCTCTAGTCGTAACGTCATTTTTTTTGCTTTGTAATAATAACGGCATCAGGTAGGTAAGGTAGACGCTTGAAAATAAATAATTAAACTAAAATAATTAAGGGGTCCTATACAACAAACGTGATTTTTTTTGCTGTCTTTAATAGATAGATAATGGTACTTTGATGGTATGGAAGGATGGAACGCGAGCCCGACTCGACTCGCACTTGATCAGTTTTTTTTTCATTCATTTCACGTTTGTTTGTAGTATCGAAGCAAATGTGAAATGGCTCAAATGGCGAATTGATTGATTTGATTTATATGAATAACTGCAAAAAGCTTTTCGCCTTTTGAGCTATTACCAAAAAATATATATTATTAAAAATATATACATAGAAAACACGCACTAGACAGAGCGTGGCGTGCTCTAATACAGTGGCGAAAACGAAACCATAGCGCGATTTAACTTGACTACAACGCCATCTAGTGACAGATTTACGACATATTTTAGTTCAGCTTTTCGCCGATGTTGTTTACTGGTGATTTGTGGATTTTACGAATGTGGCCTTTTTTAAATATAATATTTAGCGTCGGAGGGATAAATAATTGTTGAGAATGAAAAATTGCAATAGTTTTTCACAAGAGTTTAATGAGGGATTTTTTTCTATAAAACAACTCACTCCATTGTGCCATAAATTATATATTTTTTTAAATAAAAAAATATCAAATATGAAAGGAGTACCTACTGATAATTTAGAGATAATAATAATAATAAATAAATATATAGGGACAAATCTCACAGATTGATCTAGCCCCAAAGTAAGTTCCAAGCTTGTGTTATGGGATACTAACTCAACGATAATATATTTTATAACAAATACATATTATATAGATAAACATCCAAGACCCGAGGCCAATCAGAAAAAGTTCGTTTTTCATCATAACCCAACCGGGATTCGAACCCGGGACCTCCTCGGTGGCGGTCTGGCGTGGTAACCATTACGCCACGGAGGTCGTCTATTTATTTTTTATTATTACTATTATAAATTTTATTTCAGAATTAAAATTCCATATTTAGGTTAGTAAAACAATGTACTTAGAAACTATGGTTAGTTAATAAAAAATAAAAAATAATAAAAAATAAAAAATAATAAAAAATATAAAAAATAAAAAATATAAAAAATAAAACTTATTTGATGTTCACCATAGGTGGTCTTGAACCAACATGGGTCTGGTTCCAATGCCTAACAATAGGACAACAATAACGGCTCGCTATCCCTGCCAGAAGGCTGTTGGAGCTGTCTCGGACACGGCGCCACACCGAGGCTACTCGCTTGCGCATTATAGTTTCAAAACCATCTATACGAGCCTCGGCAAACATTCCCGACGCACTGCAGTACCGAGGCAACCCCATCAGCGCCCTGAACCCGTTATTATATTGTACGCGCAAAGCTCCTAGTGTCTTTTGGGTGTACTCTACCCATAGACTGCAGGTGTAAAAAGATTGGCAATATGATCTAAAGAGTGTTTGTTTGACTTTAACATTACACCGTGCGAATCTACGGGCGAGCATGTTAGCTCTCATAGCTAGAGCCCTGCGCTCCCTCTCAATGTCCGCCTCATCAGACATGCTTTCTGTAACCCAATGCCCCAGGTACTTAAAACTTGTCACACGTTTCAGTGGTAAGTCTTGTAGAGTGACAGGTGGAAAATTGTAGCTCTTATTTTTTGATTTGAAAACTATTATTTCACTCTTTTTTACATTGTACCTGAGGCCATGGGATACCGCGTACTTCTCACAAATGCTTAACAGTTTTCTAAGGCCACTAATCGATGGGCTCAATAGCACCATATCGTCGGCGTAACTAATATTATTATATGCGATATTGTCAATAGAACAACCGACACCACTACCACTGAGCCCACCGATCAGGCTATTCATGTACACATTGAAGAGCGCGGGAGAAGTCAGTCCGCCCTGTCTTACCCCGCACTCCAAACCATACGCTTCCGAGTACACTCCATTCCACCTCACCTGGTTCAATTGATTATCGTACCAATACTGAAACAAGCCTATTAAATCCTTTGAGAAACTTGTTTCTGTAGCCAGCTTATTCCAAAGGACTCCATATTTAACTGTATCGAAAGCACTAGATAGGTCCAGGAAACAACCAATGACAGGCGTGTTTCGTTTAGTGTAGTAACGGACGGTGTGCTTAAGACAAAGCACAGCGCTCTCTGTGGATAGTCCCGGTCTAAAACCAAATTGTGCATCACACAGTTTAAGCGAGTCCGTTTAAGTTATAGAGGAGGGAATATTTTATTTGCAATGCCGGTCGCTAACACTAATGTTACCTCTAATCATTCTATTTATTAAACTGAATTTCTTAATAAACAAGAGTACCTCGTTGTTTGTATCCGAATATGAGGTCGATCCACTGGTGCAGCTGGCAGCTGACGAACTCCGACTCCAGCGCCATGCGGTTGATCCTCACGAACTCCTCGGCCGAGGACGCCCAGGGGGGGAGGATGACGTCACCGGAGGGCGACTCCGGGATGCCGAGCCTGTAGCCCGAGCTGTTCACCAGCATCTCAGGCAGGAAGAACAATTCGGGAATCAGTTCCTGAAATATATTTGTTTAACATTATATATTTTACCAGCACAAGACTAGATGACTAACAGACTTCAAAAAAGGATGTGGTTCTCAATTAGACTGTATTTTTTCTTATATTTGTTACCTCAGAATTTTCGACAGGGTGAACCGATTTCTTTTTTTATTCGAAAGCTGGTGCTTGCCGTGTGGTCCCACCCAATTTAGTTCCAGTTTTGACATTAGCATCCATGAGATATTTAAGTTGTTTTTTTTTTGGTAAATTTTTATATATTTACAGGTCAATTTTTAAAACAGTAAGTTTGTTTTGCAACAACATAGCCTTCATCTGAAAGATGCAACTTTATTACGAACTCCTGCAACATCCTTTTTTTAGGTTATACAGCAGACAAACAGGCAAGTGCTTATGGACATCTGCAAGACCAGGGGCATTAAAAATGCGTTGCCCTGCGTTCTTGCAAATGTGGTACATTTCTGTGGCCCTAGTATCTCACCTTGACGTCGGAGGTGTCACGCTGGCAATTCTTCCACGACAGTGCGATGGACGAGAACAGCCTGTTGGGGTGGTCGAACTTGCCGCCTTGTAGCGCGAGGAACATCGTCGTCATGGGCTCCTGGTAACATTAAAGAATATTTAGAGCCAGTGTCACAGGTTCCTGATAACTTTCAATTAATCAATACTGTCAGGTAATTGACATTCAGCCAATTTCTGAAAAGCATTTTAATTTTATTTCACAACTAAAAAAAACTCTTTTTTTCTTTGGTTTTGACAGTGACAGCTATAAATGAATGCATCATTAACTTTAAAAATGCATTTCAGAAACTGACTGTTATGATTTTTCGACAAATGATCTCACAGGTAGGCTAACTGAAAGATAAGTAAATACATAATAAAAGGGCATAATAATATAACAATGGCAGTAAGACTTTATTTTTAAACAGAAATTACTATTTTAGACGCATCTGTTCTTTAGAGCACAGTTTTTTACCTTTTTTGGTTGTCACATCGTATTTGAGCGGGGCAGATGCGTACGCGCAAGTGTAAGGTGGGATGGCGTTAGATTTAAGTAGGTTTGACATTGATTAAAGTATCATCGTATAATAATAGCTAAGTATTTCATTATTTTAACTATTAAAGGTTATGTTTCTTTCAAATATTTTATTATGGGACAAGCCCACCACACATTCCCACCGCTGTGTCTCCTGTATAGCCAGGGTCAACTATGGCGACCTCAGATTGACAATAAGCATGAAGCTTATTGGCGTCCCGGGGGAGAAACTACATCTGTCGTGAAACTCACAACGAATTTAATCAGAAATAAATTAGATGGAGTAGGAAATATTGAAGGTCTTTTTTATTATCAGTTTATAGTGTTTTTAATCAACTATAATAAATATTATTCTTGAATACAAGAAAGATAATAAGGTTTGGTCCACATCACTGGTCCATTGCATCAGCCACTTGTGCAGTTAACGTACAAATTGCATTATTATACAATAGTGTTAAATTCTATATAACGTGTTATTATGTGTATTTATGAATAGTTAAATATAACAAATAGTGATGTTATTAGATTCTAAGTAACGTGTGTTAATTTTTATTACGTACTAGCGAAACCCGCGCAACTTCGTTTGCGTGTATCCTGCTTTCCCGTGGGAATTTTCAAATTTTTCTCTCAGTAAGAACCAACAACGCACTTCAAGGAATATTTAGCAAAATCGGTTCAGATGTTCTCGAGATTTGCGCTTAGCAACACATACAGCGATTCATTTTTATATTATAGATTAGTACGATTTTAAAAGAGCAAGTGATGCTAGTAAAACAATATGCTATGGGTATAATGGGTGGCTCGGCTGGGAAAGAAATTGACAGTTTCTTTCGATTAATGTTGTTAGATTTTTTTAAAGAGAGGGGCACAGCAGATTATCCGCTCAAATCGGAGCAGCCCGTCTGGGGACGGACCTCCACCTTACAGAAGATCGTGGCCAAATAGCATTGGTCTCGGCCATGTTCATACGTTGAGTAGGGTTTCCAGAGCTCCACTTTTACAGGGTCGGCAACGCGCGAATATACCCCCGGTACTGCAAGCGTCCATAGGCTACGATAACTGCTTAACATCAGGCGGGCCGTATGCTTGTTTGTCACCTTAGTGGTATAAAAAAAAAAGAAAGTCCTGTGCTCATACGGATTGTATGACAGAGTTCCTGTCGTCATTTCTGCTCGTCAATAGTCATTCCAAAATTTTGTTAGATTAACAAAATATTATGTAAAACTATAAAAGACGTGTCTAAGTGCCCGCGAGTTCTCACAGAATAAACACATTTTGACTTAGATTCAAAATCAATAATAAATGTGCCAACCCTTACTATCTGTCATAACACAACAAGTGATACTCATTTGTTTAATTTAATCGCGACGAAGCTGTTTACATAATTGTGTTCCTGATTGCAGTTGCTACCAGTCGACTGCTAATTGGGTGTACAGACAGTACAACTTCATAAATATTACTATAAGGAATGGCAGACAAAACGGCACAAAACAACGAAAGTCATACAAAAAAAAGTAACTATAAATAGGTTCGTGATCCAAGAATGACACACAAAAACGTTGTCAAATGACCAAATAAAACAGTTTGGTAAAAAAAAAACATAATAGCGGTATGAATCCTAACTAAAATTATAAATGAGAAAGTGAGTTTGTTTGTTTATTTGTTTGTTTGTTATTCCTTCATGGCTTGACTAAGCAGCCGATCTTTATGAAAATTTGTACACATATTCTCAGGGGTACAGAGCCCAACATAGGCTACTTTTTATCCCTTGAAAGTATGTCATTCCAATGAGAATTTTTTTTTACTACTATAGATGGCGCTGCAATTCGCAATTGCGGGCCAACAGATGGCGCCACAAGTCGCCCTATGGATTTTGTTGTCATCATAAAATTTTACGCGAGCGAAGCCGCGGGGAAAAGCTAGTTACTGATATAAATAATTATATTTAATTAAGTGTAATTAGGTAGTAGGTACTATAGTGATAGTACCTACAATACTCAGAGTAGGTACGATCTAATAATGTTTACATACATTGTAAGGAAGGGCGAAATGGTATATCAGAGGTAGCAAATCTGCACTTTAAATATTAATTGACAGGTATTTAATTTCCATATTTTATTGTTGCCTTTTACAATTTTAATTTTATATAATGACCTGACCTGGGTAATTAGTTTCGCGGCTTGTTATTAGGTTAAATGGTCGGAATTCCGCAATCTTTGCCGGATTTGACCCTTTGAGGTCACCGAGCATTGGGGTCATTTAGTTTTTACGATACTTCCCTTTAAATAAATCGAATTTTGGGTAAAGGAAACATGTTTTTATGTGCCAACTTTCGAGATAATGACAATGTAGGTTAGGTCAATTGTAAAAAAAATAGACCTAGGTAGTGAGTGAATGGCGGCGGTATAATGTCAGGAAGAAGGCAGCATCAGCTAGATCGAAACCTTCCAAGCCAAAAAGTCTAATGCTACTTTTTATCTAATTTTTTATGACTTTAATTTTACACAGTAATTATTTTGTAAATCTACACGAATATTACAAAGGGGCACAGTTTGTGAATATGTGCGGTGGTACGGTTAGCCTCTGGGTCTACTGAACTGACATCAAAAATTATTTTACTAATTAAAAGCCACGTTATTTGCGAGTGTCATAGGCTATTTACTATTCCAAAAATGACTACGCGGGCAAAGCCGCGGGCAACAGCTTGTTTCCAATATTAAACTGTGTTGAAAGAGCTATACTCATATGATTAAAAAAACAACAGGTGTTTAATCAAACTTATCACTCGTTTTTTTTGAACCATCGCCGAATCGCAGCGTGATCATTTTACTCCAACACGTAGCGCTCATAGAAGTACGTGCGCTGATTAGAATTCGGTGCGCCGGTAGCTGTACGAGTCAAAACAAAATAAGGGCCAGTCTTATAAACAATCACAAGTTTCAAGTTTTCAATACCATTGTAATGTTATGTTGCAGTTTGATGTGAGTGTATGTATTTCTGGAGTTAAAATGATTCAAAAGGTTTGAATTTTTTTAAATCAAAAACAAAATAATATCTTCATTCTTAAGTATTCTTAAGATTTCATTTAAAATTTGTGGCCGTTATTTTGTTTTAACTAGTTTATAGTGACACTTACGATCCTGACGAGCCAGTTGAGCACGAACGCAGCGGTGGAATAGTGTGTGCCGTAATGGAATGGCGGCGTGGATTCGTGCTCCCACGTGTTGTAGCGCTCCTCGAAGTAAGCGTGCTGATTAGAATTCGGTGCGCCGGTAGCTATAACGACACTTACGATCCTGACGAGCCAGTTGAGCACGAACGCAGCGGTGGAATAGTGTGTGCCGTAATGGAACGGCGGCGTGGATTCGTGCTCCCACGTGTTGTAGCGCTCCTCGAAGTAAGCGCGCCGGCTGGGATTCAGCGCGCCGATAGGCTGAAAAATGTAAAGAACAAATTAAAAATAAATAGAATTCAGAGCGCTGATAATATAACGTGTAATGTGACAGATGGGCACACGCACTACAAGATTCGTTTTAGTACAAATCTGCCGTCTGAACTGGTGGTAGGAAAAAATGTGCCGATTTGAAAGAGCTAGTAATAGGCAGGTCTATTTGAATAAAAATATTTGACTCTAACTATGACTTTGAGATGTATATCATCTGCTTTATGGCTCTACTAACGAAATATTTAGTACCTTTGAGAGATCCCTGTAATTTGAGGGTTGGCTGAGGTCCAACTCCTCGCTCTCGTAGTTGGTCAGCACCCACGGGAACACCGGATACTGGTTGAGGTCGTTGTACGTGCGCCCTGTAAATAGCGTTATGTATATAATTAACACAAAAATATTTTTTAATCTATTTATTAATTTACTAGCTGTGCCCGCAGCTTCGCCCGCGTGGAATTGGACTTGTGACTAATTAAGTAGTATAGACGGATTTAACAGTCTCCTATTACTGTAGTTTTCCCCGAGACGTCAGTGTTCTTCATTGCTCATTGTCTATTTGCTCGCCGCTGTTAATCTTGGCTACCTACTGTGTACGAATCCTGTTGTTTTATTATTTTAATAGCTGTTACCCGCAACTCCGCCCGCGTGGTCAAGCGAAAATGCCAATAATTTCGTTCCCGTGGGAATTAAAAAAAAAACAACTTTATCCTTGTCAACATCATAAAGGGAATCTCTATTAAAAAAACCAGCTTTTCAGGTTAAGCGCTTCCGATAATACACACGTTGTCTAATTATTCCTCCTTATTATTAATCCTGTGGGAATTAAAAAAAAAAACATCTTTATCCTTGTCTACTTTATAAAGGGAAGCTTAATACAAAATCTAGGAGTTCTAGGTTGAGCGCCCACGATAATACACGTGCAGTCCTATTTTTTCGTTCCCGTAGGAATAAAAAAAATCCGACTTTATCCTTGTCAACATTATAAAGGGAATCTCTATAGAAAATTTCAGCTTTCTAGGTTGAGCGCTCCCGGTAATACACGTGTAGTCTTATTATTCCGAATCCTGTGGGAATTTTAAAAACCCCGTCTTTATCCTTGTCTAAGTACTTTATACAGGGAAGCTTAATACAAAATCTAGGCGTTCTAGGTTGAGCGTCCACTATAACACACGTGCAGTCCTATTACTCTGATGATTTTTGAGAAAAATATTTTACTCGTGTTTCATGTCTTTCAATAAAGAACCTTCATGCTTAATTTCATTCGAATAACTACGAAAACGGAAAAGTTTCATACTACCTTTGCACCTCCGTTTAACCCCCTAAGGGATGATTTTTGAGAAAAATATTTTACTCGTGTTTCATACCTTTCAATAAAGAACCTTAATGCTGAATTTCATTTGAATAACTTCAAAAACGGCAGTTTCATACTAACTTTGCACCCCAGTTTCACCCCCTAAGGGATGATTTCTGAGAAAAATATTTTACTCGTGTTTCATGCCTTTCAATAAAGAACCTTAATACTGAATTTCATTCGAATAACTTCAAAAACGGCAAACTTTCATACTAACTTTGTGCTCCCGTTAAACCCCATAAGGGAAGATTTTTGAGAAAAATATTTTACTCGTGTTTCATGCCTTTTAATAAAGAACCTTCATGCTGAATTTCATTCGAATAACTTCAAAAACGGCAAAGTTTCATACTAATTTTGCACCCCCGTTTCACCCCCTTAGGGGATAAATTTCCAAAAATCCTTTCTTATTGAACACCTACGCCCCAAAAGGAACCCCCATGCAAAATTTGAGACTCCTGGCACTTGTAGTTTCGGAGATTTCGTGATGAATCAGTCAGTGATTTTCTCTTTTATATATATAGATAATCTTTTTGCTGTTCTAGTACTATTAGATAAATTAGACCTTTTGCGAGTCATTTTAATAATAGTAATAATACCCACGAAGGTAATCAAAATTTAAATTTAAATTATAACTAAGAAAATCAAAACTTAACGCATAATAATCAAAATATACACCTATACCCACGAAAGAACACCAAAACTATCAGTCTAATCTACATGAAAATCAAAATAAAAAAATACTAATAATAATCAAAATACTAATCTAATCTACCTAGGTACCTACTTACTAATAATAACGAAAACTCAAAATTCAAAAATGAAAATACAACTAATAACTTAAAAAAAACTAATAATAATGAAAATCAAAATTAACTTGATTCTAGATTAGAGAGTCATTATGTATGACTATCTAATCTAGAACACGAAAAAAATCAAAATGAAAAAGTGAATATAATAATTAACTATCGAAAACCAACATGAAATATTATTTTAAAAGCTTTTATTTTTACGTAGCAGCAGTAAGATATACGCAAAAATGTAGTTTTCCATTATGTCGGGCGCGTAAACTATTAAAAAACTTTCATAGCGCGATTCAGAATCTGCACAGTGCCATCTAGTGAATTTTTGAGGAACTAAATTTCAAAATGGTCAGCTCAAGTACGTACATAAAAAACTTTCATACACAGTGCTATTGAATATTAAAATGGTCGTAATCAGGGGTCGGGCGATTCCGACTCTGCACAGTGACAATGTTAAAATTCTTTGGTTGTTGAAAATTTAAATGAGTGTAACTTCTTCTTTTTCTTCTCCTGACATCCGGTCTGGTCCGGTTCGGTCCGGTCCGGTCCGGTCCGGTCCAGTCTGTTGTCGGTAGGTATGGTGTACCAAGTCTCAAGTTTGTAAGTGCGAGAATTTTTTTTTCTTACATTGACAGGGAGGAGACCTTTAAATGAACATAACTTAGTTTCCTGACATCCGATTTAAATGAAACAAAGCCTATATTCTGCTCCAAGCCGAGCTCTATCTTCCTGTGAAAACTGCATTAAAATCCGTCCAGTAACTTAGAAGATGTGCGCGTTCAAACAGACAGACAGACAGATAGACAGACAGACAAAAAAATCCAAAAAAAATTTTTTCGCTTTTATTACCTTTCTCTAACTGTTCTCTCTACATTTTTGCCAAATATGTTCAATGTACAGACATATCGGGGTCTACTGTTTTATTATATGTATAGATTTATAACATAATATATTAAATTATTTTCGCCGTTTTTGTGACGCGCTTAAAGTTTCTTTTTCGTCGGATATTGGCAAACAAGTATCCTATGACAAAATAGCAGTTATATCGTCTACTACTCCACTGAAGCAGCACGGTCACACCATAGCGCGCGCAGCCTCGATCTTATGAAACGATTTAGCAATAATTCCTTCAGGTGTACTTGACATTCATCGGTTGGTAACACTTAATTATTATTGCTGAAATAGTTCTAAAGGTTTATGGGACATGAAATCTTGTTTTTTATCATGTTATACAAAGTTTATTCTGTTTACATGCAACTTTCGAATTATACCCATAAAATCTTTGCTTGCTACTTATATTCCGTTCCAATATAGGTACTTGGCACAAAATACAATATTTATAGCACCAATAAAAATATTTTATTTCTTTCTTACTTTCCGAAATCTGAAAACAATTGTCTAATTTTAATATACATCGATGTGAAATAAACTACTAATCATTATTAATATTATAAATGCGAAAGGTTGTGAGCATGTATGTATGGATGTCTGTTTCTGCTGGACAGATTTGGTTAAAATTATGGTATACGGGTAATTTATACTTAGGATAGTTTTTATCCCGGATATCATCCCGGGAACACCGTCATTTCGCGGTTAAAACCGCTGGCATCGGCTAGAATTTTGATAAAATCGTCTGCTGCACGCGCCTGCAACCACAAGCCTATATTTTATAGAATTTTATATTTAAAATAATGACGATATTCGTCTAAAAAAGGAGTAGGTATTAAATGGATCATATAAGAACATGGTAATATGTACTATGTAGTTAGTAACAATTAACAAGTCTACAGTAAATTACGTCAGAAAAACGTATTTATTACGTTACGTAGTGTATTATCAGAAATAGGTTAATACGTAGTAAATGTAAGAGGAAATATTTTATTGTTTGTTTGTTTGCATTGAGGTTCCGAAACTACTGGATCATTTTGAAAAATTCTTTCATCGTTGGGAAGCTGCTCAATCCCCGGGTCACATAGGCTATATTATTATTTTCAAAAGAATTAGGGACCCTCACTAGAACCCTTGAGAAGCCGGGGCGGGCCGCTAGTCTAATTTAGCATTGGTAGAGTCAGCGGATTAACTGTCGAGGAGAGTACCTATTTGTTAAAATATTACGCTACATAAAATAAAGACACATCTTGCCGAGATTATTAGTATGCATTCAGATAAATCGATAAATCATACGGAAACTGCCAATTAATCTAACAGGCTAACTGTAAACCACATTGAATTTCGGGAAAAGCTATAGCCTATGTCACTGCCTGATAATGTAGCTTTCTATTGGTAAAAGAATTTTTGAAATCGGTTCAGTAGTTTCAGAGCCTATTCAATTCAAACAAACAAGCAATCAAATCTTTCCTCTTTATAATATTAGTATAGATAGGTTTTAAGAGAGGTAGGGCACAGCGGATAATCCACTCAAATCGGAGCAGCCCGTCTGGGGAAGGACCTCCACCTTACAGAAGATCGTAGCCAAATAGCATTGGTCTCGGCCATGTTGTGTTCCTATAGTAATGCCTCCAGAGCTCCACTTGAGGGGAGGAGGGGGGCGGAGGGGTTGCGAGGGTTGGCAACGCGTGAGTGATACCCCGGTATTGCAAGCGTCTATAGGCTACGGTAATGCTTACCATCAGGCGGGCCGTGTGCTTGTTTGCCAACTTTGTGGTATAAAAAAAAACTTAATCGAATGTATTTGTATTGCTCAAACATTAGTCAATAAGTTTCTTATCAAACGGCTCATTAGCGTGCTGGCAAGTTACACGCAACAAAGTCCCTACTTTGATCCAAGAAAACAAGTATCTTGGCTATGATAGTCAGTGTTATCTTAGGTCGGCTGGTGGTCGCATCTCTCCTATTGTTGTGGCCATGTGACCGTTCACTTTTCCCGTCTGATTGTCTGACGGTAGGTGGCCACTCGTCAAACGCGTGCCAACTTTCGCAGACGCCTAATAACAATTGACAAAATAAAAATAAAGTGTTACATTGAAAGTGTAAGTGTCTGTTACAAACAATACTGTGTACCAATGTTTGAATGAGTTACAAATGTTTGGCTTAATTATGTGCGAGTGTAAATATTAACAGTCATGCAGTTTTGGTTAAAGACAATGGAGATTTTGAAAAGGTGTGTACAATTTTTTAAAGTAAATGGGATGTGATTATGTATTGTTCCGTTTGTTATTGATCGCCTAAATGCTGTTGACCGGTGACGATAAATCTATACATAAAGTTGACGAATGCTTTTCTGTGATGTTGCCAAGAATTAATAATTGTTTGTAGCTCCTACGTGCTTTCATCTGCATTGCCCAAGGTAAAAATGTTGTTTTCTAATTAGAAGTAGTTACGGAAAAAGGACTCGACCCTCACGTTGGTTTAAATCGAGTCAAGTATGCCATCGTACCCCTGCCCCTGAGGGTCGAATCTATCGTGTCGTGTATTGAAAAGTGAAAACCCTATTTAAAAGCTTTTATTTATTTTAAAATGTACATGGAAACTAGTTTTTCCTATACTATCAAGACCACATAAAATGCAATGATAATAATTGAAGCTAATGTCAATAAAAATAATAACATAACTTAGAAATAAAAATACTATTATTTTCCCATTTTCATACTTAATTCAAGTTACATTGTTAAAACATTTAATGGTGTTAACAATAGGATAGTAAAGAACTCGAGTCTTTGAGTCCTAAATTTAAAACTCGGCTCACCAATTGCACGACTTAAAGTCGAGAACTTAAAGTCTATATGAGCTCTTGATCGCAACATGATGCTCGAGTTCCATTTAGGCGCTCGAGTTTTCATGAAAGGACTGAAGCTTGGTTCGACTCCAGAGTTTAATTAGTTCACTTAGCATTATAAAATTGAGCCGAGGCCATCGAATTAAAAGTCAAAGGACTCGAGTTCTTTACTAGAGTTGTAAAGAACTCGAGTCCTTTGACGTTAACAAACATATATAAATGAACAATACAATAAATCAAACTCAAAATCAACCATTTATTGCATCTCATGTGTTTAGATAACAATGTACATATTATGGTGTAGGAAATAGGAATTAGATTATGTTCATACATGTACCCCTCCTAAATGAAACTGTCAAACTGAAGGAGAAGAAAAGAGATAGCCTGACTTGATGAATTTAGTTTAAAATGCGTTACTGTTACTGGCTGTTAGTATTTACTTACTTTCACTGCAGAGCTGCAGACTTTGCGAAATGTAGTATTTTGTCACAGTTGCATAAAATTGCGGTTTAGTAGATAATTAAGCATCAACCAGCGGCAGGTCTATTCTGATAACTTAATGATGGTAAATATAAAACGAGCAAAAAGGCTTTAACTGTGTTTTTTTTCGCTATATCTTTTACCTGTGGCCATTTTGTTTTTGTTTTTGTGGATTAGAGCTTACCTACTCTTTTTCAAGAGCGTTACACATTTCACACTCAGAGGATAGTTTTTGTTCAGTTTGAAGCTGTGTAAAAAAAAAATACTCTCATTGTAAAACTTCTTCAAAAGTATATGGCTTATTATTTAGTTAACTGTGTGTCAGTTAAATATGTTGTTATGCATAGCTACTTAACTAATTGATTAATAATTTGCCTTATAACTAAATAAATTAATACAGGCCATTAATTTATTCATTTACTAATTTGACAGATTAAAAATTATTTTTTAATGCAAAAATAATTATTTTTAAAATTGTGATTCAGAGTTTAAATTCTTACAACAACGCCATCTATCCGTAACTTTGCATTATATTAGTATACCTAAATGTAGAGCTTCATAATTTCAATAATAGACGTTCCCACGTCTATTATTGAAATTATGAAGCTCTACATCTCTCGATCCCGACTGTTGTCGATAGGTAACAGTCGTAAAGTCAGTGACCGTTAGGTGACTTGAAAACACTGACAACAGCTACCCGCAATTGACACTTGCGGGAAGCACACGAAAAAAAAAGAATAAAAACTATTACTGAAAATCGGTGTCACACACGGAACCATTTTCGTCATGACATAGTTATGCTGAGTGCCTCCATTTTGGTGCTATTTGGAATAAGGTTTTTTAGATTTAAGTCCCGGGTTCGAATCCCGGTCGGGTCATGATAAAAACAAACTTTTTCTGATTGGCCTGGGTCTTGGATGTTTATCTACATATGTATCTTTACTAATATTATAAAGAGGAAAGATTTGATTGTTTGTTTGTTTGAATTGAATAGGCTCTAAAACTACTGGACCGATTTCAAAAATTATGACATAGGCTATAGCTTTTCCCGAAATTCAATGTGGTTCCCACGGGAACGGGCTCGGAACTTCACGCGGACGAAGTCGCGGGAAAAAAAAAACTAGTTTGTTATAAAATATAGTATCATTGAGGTGTTCTGAGGTATAACTTACTTTGGTCAATCTGTGTGATTTGTCCCTATATATTTATTACCACCAATCAAAATATTTTATGAAATGTATTCTTTCTTCCTTCTAAGAATTGTATACTATGCAGATGCAGATTATCTGAGTAAGCAAAACCACGTGTACGACCTCATTGTACAAGTTCCGTGCATCGATAATTGCAATCGTCTCTCAATTAAGATAATCGGTACATTTGCATTGTTGCAAGAAACGAAATGAGGAATTGATCATTTACTGGACATCGGAAAACCGGTTCTCATCACCATTGTATGGTAATGGACTTCAATTTTCTGTCGATAACCGGTAACGACTGTAACATATTAAAAATTGATGATAATAAACCATAATTTGTCAACACTATTGACATGAATTTCAATAAATTTGCAACTTAACTGAAATTAAATCTTTTATTCAAAGAGTAGGCCAGTCTTTACAGGACTTAGGGAGCAACTCGGACACAAAAAAACTGATCCGTGTCCGAATTTTACTACTTTCAAATTTCGTTGTCTTGTCATATTTTACATCACATCATTATATTTTATGAAGATCTAGGTCCTCACTACTATCAGTACTAAGGACTTTTACGTACTAAGAAGTTTTATCAGTATGTAGGACACCAGTTCTATCAATATCTAGGGCGTTGGGTCTATCAGTCGATTCGATATCCATTCGTATCGATAAATGTACGTTAAATCGATTTTGTAACATTTTCAAGCGTTTCACACTCAAACCATTCACAATGTACGTAATATAATAATGTTGACAAAAAGCGGTCACCGCATATTATGTCATGATACAAGACAGTAACAACTACTTTTGCGACACTCCTATTCAAACTATTAGAGCCTACGATTATTGTATTTTTTTATTATCGTATGTCTAATGTATATTTTTGCAATAACATTTCAACCATTGCATGTTATTTGCTGAATTTTATAAGTGGCTTATATTCTGTTTATTTGCTACACCACAAAGACATAATATAAAGTAGAAACATAATGGATCCCCACGGGCCTAAAGTTTTCTGCACCAAAACGCACAAAATCATACAAGTCGCTAAGATGCTGATATTTTGTGGCTTTTAAAGATAAGGTAATTTTTGGAATGATAGAGCACATGCTAGCTCGACCGTTGGGCTTATACCTTTTCTCCTTTCCTCCTTCCTTACAGCGGGAAACGCATTGGGAGCGCCTTTGGTGTTACTGATGTTCATTTCCATCAGGTGGCCCACTTGCTTATTTTTCTGCCGTATGGCTTAGAGAAGACAAAAACACAGGAAAATTCCAACTTAGGGCCTAGTCCCCAAATAAATGATTTTATCTCTATCTCTTTATGGCCTGTATTTACTTTGATTAGTGCGAGTGCCAGTACATACAGAGTACTGAGCTGTACAAGGTATTTCTATATGTACTCGCACTCACACTAATCATAGTGAATACAGGGCTTATCAGGAAACACTTCCATCTTTCTATTACAGTCGCTTACATGAATAATTTGAAACAGGGTCAATCAATATAGTAACTGACATAAGTCACAAGACTTTCGTATTTACCGGCGCGTGAGTTGACATGAACAACAATTGACTTATTTGTCCGCTGCAATATGCTTATTTACTAATAAAAGAATGGACATTGCGTAATGGTGATCATCGAGAGGGGTCCACTGATTACATTCAGTTTGTCGCTATGAGCAACAAACTTTAAAACACCTATGTATAATGAAAATGAAATTGTTTATTCAGAGAGTAGGTAATTCTTTTACCAGTGGTAATTTTTTTTTTGTTTCCCAAATGGTAATAGTTTATAGGGTAGGGGTAGATTTATTACACAAATCATTTATAACTGTATTTATTTACTCTCTGACAAGAGAACGTGTTTGTAAAAACCTATTGTCTGAATAACTTTGAATCTTGAATTTTAGGCCTTCACAGGCATGTACTCGTTGTACCTACATACCTAGTTTGAAACGGTGTACATGAGGTTCATACCTATTACACTTGGCCATCAAACGATCATTCTCATTGCAGCGCCCATCAGGGCCCTTAATTGTTACTAGATTTAAGATGACACTATACGGTCTACATTAAGGAAGCAATAAATGATTGAGTATTGACACAGATATCACAATACAAGAGATATGGTTTGTGGGCGGGGCACATGACGCCATTTTCTGCACAAATGTGCAGGAACTTGATTGTTCTAAGTCATTCACAAAACAACGCTTCCGCGAACACACGTCCGTGAATGTCAACAAAAATGCCGGCTTGTGCTTTAATTACGTGCAAAAATCGCAGTGATACGGTAAATTCAAGTAATAGTGGTGTTACTTATCATAGGTAAGTCATTTATTTAATATTTTTCTATATAAATGACAAATTAACGAAATATTTTTGAGGCATAGAAATCATTAAACAATATACGGCATAGTCGATACTTCCGTTAAAAATATTGTCCATTGCTTGTTTTGGATACGCGTTTTTCAATGTTTTGCGGTATGCACGTACAATGGAATGCAAACGTAACGATAATTACAATGTTGTGAAAATATCGTGGTACCGCCGCTTGTAGCTTCCGCGATCTGTCAAAGTGATAATGGCCGTCGCACAAGCCATGTAGTGCTGCCAAAAGTAGAATATTTTAGTATCGATAATTTTGTATTTCTAATTTTTGAAAGTATAATAATTTAAAACTTTTACTACAGTGCATTCCTTGTACAGGGTGTCCTAGTCCCATAAGTATTGGATCAAACTCAAGGGGAAAGTAGCTCACCTAAAAACTCATTTGATTAGTTTAAAAAAAATCGCTTGTTATTATGTACTAATTTTTTTAAAGTTCTTTCTTTTAATTGGTTGTATAAAAATTACTATTTTCCAAAAATAAAATAAATAAAAACTAAAAACTTTGGTAATTTTTTTTTCTTTTTTAATTATTTTAAATTAAATAGGTATCATAGTTCATAGTTGTATGTAGTCCGTAATAAATTGTTGTTGTAAAATTTCGAGAGGTAGTTATCGATAATGCTTGTCGCCCTTTTTTATTAGGTGCCCGTCACTATAATACACTTCTTACATCTGTGTTCGTAATCGAACTGCAAATCACGGGCTTACGATTTGTGTGAGTGTGACTGTCGGAGATTATTCTATGAATGTGTTAAAATGTAACTGTGTGTGTAAGTGGCGACATCGGTTCCGGTACAAAAACTGTCTTATTACATTTCTCTTCTTTCTGTGTTCTGAGAGTATTGATCTTCGTAGCAGCACATGTGTTTGACGCAGCGTCAAACAATAGTGAAGTTTATAGTTGATTTCTGTTGAACTGACCGGACAGTACGTACCTACCGTGTAACGCTGGCTTAAGTGCTAAATTGTCATAACTCGTCAGCAATTTGCCATCTCTCTAGCCTTTTGCTTCAAAATGCTGACGTAGTTGCTAAGCAGGAAAGTCTTTTCAATACTTCCTACTCCGTTTAATTTCTTTCTGATTAAATTCGTTGTGAGTTCCGAGACAGCTGTAGTTTCTGTCTCGGGACGTCAATAAGCTTCATTGCTTATCGTCAATCTAAGGTCGCCGTTGTTGATCCTGCCTGGCTATACTACGAGACACAGCGGTGAGAATGCATGGTGGATTTGTAACAAAAAAAAAAAAACAACTCACCAGCAATAGTGTTCAGGAACATGAGGTACTCGAAGTTGGAGATCTCTCGCCGCTGCCACTTCTGCGTCATGTTGCTGTTGCGCATGAGTTGTCGCGGCGACATCATCGACGCACGTCTACGACAAACAGAACATTCCTTATTTATTAATTAAGTATTCAAATTAAATTATTTCTAATTATCAGTACATTTTTATAAACTTAACAGAAAGTCAAAGCGTTTATACAGATACTAGGGTGGTAATTTTACTTTGTTTCTGAAATCTGAAAAATTAAATAAATAAGCTACTCTATAAACTACCAACAAGTTTATAGAGTAGCTTATTTATTTAATACAGAATAATAATATGTACTACATGGCGGGAGAATGGGCCTGTGGAGGTCTACTCTCTAAAATAAACGATTTCATTTCATTAGGCCTTCACAGACATTTTCTCTAGACATCTTTAACATTAAATAATTTAATCGGATTGGAAATATTTTTTAACTAGCTGCAGCCTGCGGTGGAACCCGTGTTTAATGTTATGCACAGCAGCATCTAAATCAGAGTTGACCAAATCCTATGGGAATCGCGTACTTTTTCGGATAAAAAGTACCCTATGTGTTAAGCTACCTACATACCAAACATCATAAAAATTGGTCCAGCCATTTGACCGTGAAGAAGTAACAAACATACACACAAACTTTCGCCTTTATAATATAATAAATAGGATTAAAATAATTGTATAGAATTGTCCGCGCGCAGGAATAGTGTGTCAAGGTTGCAACGGTTGTCGACCCGCGCCGCACTGTCTGCTGCCCGCTGTTTTGCTTATGCTCGAATTTAACCAAATTTACACAGCGGCACCTGGTCGCAAAGTAAGCTGGGCTTCAACCTGCTTGTGTTATGGGTACCAGACAACGGGTATATTATACTTTATATTACATAGAAAACCACCAGACTTGAAGACAAACACGAATGCCATCAAACAAATATTTGCCTCGAGCGGGAATCAAACCAGCGCCCTTTGGTGTCGAAGCTAGGATCACCACACACCACCACTGGGGCCGTCAATACACTTGGTACTTTCGATTCGCCTTGCAAATGTCTAAAATTATCCTCATCATAGGAAACGATCAAAATCAGCTAGCAACTGGCGACACGAACCAACATTATGTACAAGCAGTAAACAATTTGTAATATTAATCGTCGATTCGATGTAAAATATTAATAATTAGCTGCGCCCGCGACTATGTCCGCGTAAGTTTTCGGCATGGGCGAAATTAGTACCCCCTTTTATTGACAGGATACAAGGCTACATCTAATCCATCTAATGGTCAAATTTTCTCCAAAATATTGGACCTTTGCCGTAAATACTTATCATGTATTTCGATATACGGTGCAAAAAAAAAAATAATATTATTCATTTAAAACAATATTAATACATTTTATTTACTGTTCAATATATTTTCCATGTAAATATACTCTCGGCAGTCCGCTATTTATAATTCGGGCGGAAGAGGACGCGTAAGGTCGTGCGACCTATACTAGAACATAAACAATTATTCACTAGGAAATAGACCCATTTTTTGCGAATCTGATTAATAATTCATTTAAAAAAAGACTACCTATGTAACAATTTAATTCAAAAGTAATTTGTTTACATTTGTTTTTCATTATATTGATTTATTATTGAAGCCATAAAACCTTTAGTAGGTAATTTTATTTTTTTCTAATCTGTTACTCTCATTTTTGGAATTGGTCGCGTTTCGTGCGTCGACTACGTTAAAATCGCGTGTCAATATCAACTCGAGCGATGTCTCACTCATACAAAATAGGATTTGAGCGGGACCGCGAGTGAGTTTTAGACCAGATTTAAACTGTTTTTCTTACGATAATACACTCTTAAATATTTGTATTGTATTTTAATGTTGTAATAGTGTACTTTATGTTGGTGCACTTAATAAATAAACAAAACGCTTGAACCTTGCAAGGAAGCTGTATAGTCCTCTGGAGGTCAATTTATTAATAACTTTAATATAAGACACTGAAATATTGAGGTTTATTTTTAATACTTCAAAAAGGTAAACAACAATTATTCAAAAAATAAAATCCTATGGTCAATAATAACACGAGTGACTCAAAAATATATTTTTAGTAAGTCTTTCCTCTTATTTTAATGTGTTTCCCGCAATTGATATCAACTGTGGGTTGGCTGGTGTCAATGTTTTTAAGTCATCTGTCGCACTGACTTGGCATAACGATTGTAATCTAATAAATAAGTTGTACACAATTCACACGGCGACAAGGCCCAAAGAAGGCTAGACTTAACCTGCTTCTATTACTAAACATAGACTCGAGAACAAACACATATATCCTTCACAAATGTTTTTTTAATTGTTTGTGAAAATCGAACCCGGGCGGCCTGGTGCCGTAGATAGGATCACTACCAACCAACGCACCCCATCGGGCTGTAAAATTGTCAAATAAGTTGTAGATATTTATAGGTATTCATTCATCATGAATACAATAAATTGTTGAAAATTATTTAATAAACGTAAGCACTTCCGGGTGACACTTTATAAATATTGCTAAAATTGTTATAAAAATAAAAATATAATTATTCCAAGCGCAACAGCTCGGAACATCATCATCTGTACATCTTGTTTGATCGTATTTTTGTATTTTTTTTAAACATAATTATGGTCTCATGTTAAGCCGCTTTGAGTCTGTTTCTAACTAAACACCACCGAACAGTATATAATATACCACGTTTATTACCTTATTTTAACAAAATTATATGAAAACAAAGCCAAGGATGCGATGATCAGACGACTTGACGGCCTTTTTCGGAGATTGGGGGAACTGGCAAACGAAAGAGTACGTTGCTTGCACTCGTAAAGGAAAGGCTTTTGCCCAGCTCTGGGCACTGAATAGCTACATAAATTTTATACCCTATTGTTTATTAAAACAAACATAATAAAACAATCGTAAAACTAATAAATTAGCATTTAGCAATCGTGCGGTGGGCGGGATGCTTAATATTTACATTTAAAAAAATGATATACATCATGTACTAAAGAATAAATAATTGCTTATACGTTACGAGGAAACGGTATCACTTCCTATCGAAAAGCGGTATTGTCCGGAAGACTGGTTTCTGGTTAGGCGGTTTACACGGGCGCGACTAATCGCAATTTGGACAACATCGAGGCTAACTTGTCGTTTAAAGAAAACTTTATTGATATTATCGGCCATCTGATGATATAATAAAAATTTAAAGTAAATAAAATATATTAACAGTCACCGTTAGCAAGAGCAAGAAGGAAATCTCTTAAAGAAGAAGAATCTCTTAGCTCTGCTTGGTAAGGTGTGTCAGTCAAGTTAAAATTCACCCTCCATGAATAACACCGACAATACAAAACTCACTCAATGAATGGGTAAAGAATGGATCGAGCAATTTGGAAATTTCATGCAGTTATTTCAGGTTCAAGTAATGAATGAAAATGACAATGAAAAGGTTTATTTAGAAAGTAGGCCTTCCCAGAAACGTTCTCTAGTCATGTTATAAGTTTTAATTCATATTATTATTAAATATGCTACTCTACTCTATGTCAAATAAAAATTTATGCAACATGAAAAAATATCAAAAAGGAGAGGCTGGAGTAGACAACCTCATTTCTTCACCATTAATATTTATACTTTCTACTAAATACCATAATCTAGAGGCACAATAGGGACGCAATTTAATGTCGTGTCTCTGTAAATAGCCTTAACGCGCGTAAAGTATTCTGCAGAAATACAAATCTATGTGTAGCGCACACTACGTCCGGCAAACATTGACATTGAACTGAGGACAGTCGCGCACAAAAGTTCCACGAACCCACAACAATATTTACGACTGTAATTTCTTTAAACAAATACGATTTATTTGACGTTGTAGGTACTAAAATATCTCAATTTATTTATTATTGTGCTTTAAGGACGCAATTATTTGTCGTAAAACTTGTAATTGTGTAAGGCTGGTTTGAGAGTGAACGCTGGCGAAACGCGCCGCGCGCCGCGCCGTTGCCGTTGACCAGCGCGTTTAAAGGGATACATACATTAGAGCATTTTCTCGAGCATTATTCTTATAAATTGTAACGTTCTTACGAATGGTACAATACAGGTAAAAGTTCAGTTTCCAAAGCATTTTCTCGACGTTTGGTTCGTGAAAAGGTGATATTAGACTAGAACATATTATAAAACGGCTCGTTGTTCTGTTACAAGTAAATTCTCTAGTCTATACTCACTTTTAAAGCGCGTGCTTGTCCTGCGAAACTCTGGACTGGCTGGACCGCTGTGAAACGAGATTTAGTACCGCGCGTTTCGTAGCAATGTGCGCGCTTCGGCACCGCATTTCACGAACGGCGCGTTTGAAGTAGTTTGAACTATGAAACGCGGCTACTATCTAGTGTAATTTACAAGCGCGCGCGTCAACTAGGCTACTCTTGAAACCACTCCTAAGCGATCGGTACTGGATATTTATGTTTAGGTACTCTTGAGAGACTATACTAGATTTAACTAAATACTAAACTAAATAAAATCGGATTGTACACTAACAAATTAGTTAGTAAAGTATAAAGTTTCAAGAGAACGAACTAAGATTTGCTGATAATTTTAAATTCAAATTATACAGAATTAAAATGAAAATCGCGATTTCGTTACAGAGTACCTAGCTGGACGGCGTGGTTCAAATGCATGACTGAAGTCAGCCTTATGGGTTTATTTTTATTTAATTACATACTTTATTTGTATTGTTAAAGAAGAGATGATTTCAAATGCATTATGGAAGGACTCGCGAGGGTGCAGTACAAGTTGGAGATACTGGGTGACATTACTCTCAGCTTGATAGCTCCACGCATATTTGAGAAAAAAGGGGTCTTGCTTGACAGACAGACAGACGGACAGAAACAGGGTTCTATATTTCAAAAGGAAAAATGGACGTCTCATATTAATTCAAACCTATGACACATGACCATGTAAGGTAAATAAAGACATTTGAGTAAAAGTAGGAAATCACAATCGTCCAGGTCAACAGTTCACCTCGCGTTGGAATTACAGAGATCATTGTAATCGGCTGTAATCACTGTAAATAGTTATTACATTAAGATTGTTTTGTCCATTACCGACAGTTTTGACATTTTCGATATTATCTCTCTGATGATTACAATTATTTTTAGGGTTTCGTATCTTGTGATCTTGTAGGAAAAAGTTTATTTTTATGTAATTCGGCAGACAAACAGGCAAGCACGCCACCTGATGGAAAGTGGTCATCGCCGCCTATGAACATCAGCAACACAATGGGCTCTACCAATGCGTTGCCCACCTCTGACGAGACCTCTAATGTACCTCTTAAATGGTCCCATGTTATCATAGTCCAAAGGAAACACAGTTTGACAGACAGACAACAAAGTCAAAGTCTAAAATTTATTCTGTGGGCCCTCGCGGGCCCTTTTGCCCAACTTTACGTTTTCACCAACAACGCCTCCTAACTAACAGTAGGAATAACCTTATGTCATGAAATGTTCCGGTTATTCCTCAGCGGTTGTATTATTGTTCCCGCAGCCCCGCCCATCTAGGCAGATGAGGTGGCAGTCACTCAGGTTTTTAGCCGGTATACCCCAAGTGGTCTAGGGGAGCCCGACATTACCCCGCCACTCCCCAAGCGGCCCCGCCGCTGCAGTAATGCATTTTCTTGACTTAAAACGAAAAAAAGCTAGGTCATTCCTAACGCCAGGAGGCGTCGCCGTCGGTGACCACGGGCATCAGATGCGCACAGTCGCACACGTCTTTCACAATGGTAAATATAGTTTTTAACCGTTTATTCCCAATTGCCCCCGCGAGATCTGCCACCGGTGGCAGATGGGAATAAAATTCCCAAGTGGGAGCAAGGACTTCCCATCTGCCACCGGTGGCGGGGGCAACTAGGAATAAACGTTTTTAACCTACCAGCATTTTGGAATGACATTGACGAGAAAAAATGCCGAAAGAAAGAAACTCTAGACTCTACCTACTTACCCGTGCAAAGCTGGGACGGGGCGCTAGTTTTATAAAAGCTACTTAAAAAGCTATAATTTTGTAACATGTTTATATTATTTCATTAGCTAAAGTATTGTATTTTACAGAATTAACACACGGCGTATTTTAAACGCGCAGAGGACGTTTTCAGTGCCGTAGATGACGATTTTTGGGCACATTAAGCCGTAGTCGACGGATGACAGTCGTTAAGCCAAGTCGCCAGCCTTCAGGAGGCTTGAAAACACTGACCTCCGCCAATCCGCATTGGAGAAGAGTGGCAGAGTACGCTCTAATCCCCCTTCGATTGAAGGGAGACCCGTATCCCTACAGTGGGATGAATTTGGGTTGATATGATGAATATTAAGTCACGAGTCACGAACATAACAATTAAATCAATTGATATCAAGTGTTGGAAAATCCAATATCCACGCGCCACGCGAAGACAAGTTAGAATTTCAATACTTTGCCTTACACCTTCATTTTAGATTTTAGGCTTCCTGTACTGAGTCATTTGAGGTCATGACGTCTTACTAACAAAATACTATATTTATTCATACATTGTAGCTTCACATATACCGCAGACCACAAGTTTCAATGCGTTTCGAGTAATGAATAACGCACTTATTCACTATTTCATTGTTCTTTTTATTGTTAAAATGTCTATTTGAATCCTAAATTAAGGCTCTGGGAAAACCCAATAATACCGATAATCATTTCCTAAATTATTCATAATAGGCCAAGATCTCAGAGTTCTAAGAAGTAACTTATTTCTTAGAGAAATTTTAGAGTTAGAATCCGGCTCGAAGGACCATCCTTGGTTAAATAAAAAGTTATCCAGTAAGCTCAAAGTTTAGTCCAACAGAAACTAGTAAAATGATTCGATTCCCGCACGGTGAAAGCCAATTTGGCTCTTGTGATGGCATTTGTGTTTGTTAGTACATAATTAATTATATTAATTGTATATTATCTGGTACAATTTATTTATTTATTTAAATTCTATCTCCGCGACATCAAGTAGCATTCGATGCTCTGACATCTTGTTCCATAATAAAATAGGCAAATAATTTACCGTTTACGTACGTATGTTATTTTGTCGAAGAGATAGACAGAGCACACGAAATATGTGTAGAAATGGAGAATTTATGAAAGATACGTACAGTCAGGTGCACGTTGAGCTTTCCACTTGCAGTATCATTTCTCTCAAAGGCTCTTATGACATAGAACTTAAGAATGGTACAAAGTCCAATGTGTAAAGGTTGACGTGACTGTACCTATATTATATTAAGAGAGCTAGAGTGTAAACATTACTACAATGGTATTAAATGCGTAACGTAATTTTGTGTTTCTAGTGAGGTGATAACAAACTGACTTGCAATACCTATATTTGTCCTAACTAAAGTCCGAGAACGGATGTCTAATTATTATGTAAAGTATATCTAACACTGTTAATGTTTTATACAATAAAACTTATAGAAAATGCAAACACAGTTGGGATTTTCGGAAAAGTATACAATGACAATGTAACTAAATGTGGTTTTGTAGATCATTGTTATAGTGATTTCTTAGAATTACCTTTATTTACTTGAGAGTATTTTAGACCATAATTTGTTGACGATACGGATATAATATTTGTATGTTACGTATGTATGTATTTAGACGTCATAATTTCTTAGAAGATTTGATATAGTTCAAAAATTAATGATAATGTTCAAATTTGTTTGCAATAACCCATGGAGCTGTTAGGCCGGGCTTGGTATGGCGTGGATTCCGCATTTTGACATGACGGACGCTGCTTCAAAAGGGCTGCTAGAGAGTGGATCCTAACCTTTTCAATATTGTTACCCCTATGACCTATTAGGAAAACCGATTTTACCCGACCTTACAATGTTATCATTACAAACAATACAAGCTACAATATGATCAAGTAAGTATATCAAAGATAATAATATTTACTATCTATAAACAGTACACAAATGTCAATTTTTGGTCGATGTGCTTTCCAGCAGTTTCACGGGAAATCATCATGCATCAATGCATGTGACAATCTCTCTCAAGAAAAAGTATCCACATTTTCCATTTTAGGGTTTCGTAGTAAACGAACAAGGAACCCTTATAGTAAAAATCAAATATTTTAATTCAAATAGGCCTATTACAATTACAAGCTCTTTCGAATCGTCACAATTTATTCTTACCACCAGTTCAGACAAATAGAATTGGCAAGAATCTTAGCACTTGCTCTTTTATGGTACTAATAATAGTTACAAATTACAATATAAAATAGAAAACAGAAAAATCTGCAAGTTTAAATTACAAAGAAAAATTTTTATAAAAAAAAATTGTTTTGTCATTATCCGCCCTAGCTAGCTAGGCTAACTACTGGTTTTTTTTATATTTTTTTTTATACCACTTAGGTGTCAAACAAGCATACGGCCCGCCTGATGGTAAGCAGTCGCCGTAGCACATAATTATCTCAACTGTGATTGCCACAGGTATTGATATCAGTTACTATTTAATTATATTTATGATTGCGTAACTGCCAGATAAGGTAATTGCTTGTTAAAACCAGCTACGCTAGATATATCATTTCCGACAATATTTCATTCTTTATAACAAAGGTTCTCAAAGTCATTATTAACTTTTTTTAAAATATCTACGATCATTGTCTGTTTAATAATTTAAAATCAATTTCTTTTATTTAAATTATTAATACAACAGTTTTTTAAAGTTTTGGGTGTGTAGTGAGATCGTTTCGTAAATTCTACTCGTCACTTCTTTCGTCGTATTCCGTCGTCTTCGAAGAGAGTATAAGACATTCACCCTCACACACTCGACTGCGTCTAGATTCTAGACTTTGCTATGGGCATCACAGGCGACAGACGAAAGGATAGGTGACGAAATTTGGTATGAAACCACTATTTACACTGTAACACCCCGTTCACACGCACCGGTCAATTTGATCTATTGTCCTGTTCTTGATGATATCTAAAGAAAAGGACAGGTATACAAATTGGCCAATTAGATTGGGCCGTGTGGAAGGGGTGTAATAAATCTCGGTTCCTAATTAACGTTAAAAACCGTGTAGCACAAGTATCTGTCAAATTTTAATATCGAAAATTTGACAGCTACTTTCGATGCGATGCGAATTTGCCGTTTGGTTCATGGCCACCGATATTCCACTTTGAGAGACACTGCACCTTGAGAGTCTCTTATAGACTCGTGTATCACTATCAGTTAATAATATTTCTTATAATACAATTAAAATTGATAAGATATTCTCATGTTAAATAATTCATTGTTAAATTATTAACTAATTACCACAGTTTTTATACTTTGTTTATGTTATTGTGATTATCTACTCTGTGGTCGCGGTGGGTGGCATATGGTAGAATTTTAGGATTTAGGAAAGATAATATCAAAAATCTAATGAGACATTAATAAAAAAAGAGTTTTCTAAACATGTTGGATTTCCTATAGATTTAAACTCTATTTCTCATTTCATTTTTTCTCTGAGGGGCTAAAATTTTTCCCACCGTAAAAAAACATACATTGACTTTTGCGATTGACTACGCGGGCGAAGCCGTGGTTAAGAGCTTGTTAAAATTATGTTCCATTATAATTTATGATGTAGAAGTAACAATTAGAGGCGGCACGTGGTATTAATTATGTAATTGACTTTTTTCCCGTCCTCGTAGAATTCACTGACGCCTCTAAACATCGAGTAGTTGTAAGTGTTGGTAAATAGAGTGACATTTGCGTGTAACCCGTTTTTCCGTGGTAATTTTTTAAAAAAAGCTTTCATTTTGGATCTTTACATGTCATACATAGAACCCACCCTCCAGGTTTCAGATCTAAACGATCACCGGTTTAGGCCGTGCGTAGATCTATCAGTCAATCAGTCTGTATTGTTAATTTTAATATAAACTTTCACATAATTCAGTTAAGTGGTTCTATTCTACTTGATTAGGGGTTTAAGTTTGACTGTACGAATGAGACATACAACGTATGGCACTAACCCACTGACATTGAAAAATCGGGACCTAGTAAATGATAATCATGTTAAAATATTTGACCTTTATACTTTGTGGTTTACCGTAGTCGTTCGCTAAAAATACAATGCTTTACTTTCTAAGAACTGTAACACAACTGCATACTGAATCCACAGACTGTATCTGACACAAGTCGATGTATGTACACTTTTTTGTTATGGCCGAAAGTGGACCAATATTACAATGAAACTTTTTCAGAAGGCTGCTTTGTTACCTCGTCTGCTTGTAGGGTACATTCCTCTTTGACAATTACTTTGTGTGGTTCCGACACTTCGGTGTGATGCACAAAGCTTCTCCGGTCGAGCCAACCCAAAATCCAAATTCAAAACCTAAACAGCCAGTGTAAAAAGACGCATTTAAACCTTAATTTCATATTAAGTCCGAAGATCCCTTCTTCTTTAGATTAACAGTGACAGCCTTCAACTGTTTTTGTGCTCGCTATTAATCTCTAGTCTAGGCCTTTGCAGCCATTTAAATGTCTCTTAGCAATTTAGTTTTAATATACATTTCAAGTGACTATTGACGAAAAGATTTGCCTAAAAAAAAAAAATAGATCATTTTTAACCAGTCTGTCTGTGTCGGGCACATAAGGATAGACAAGAATAGACAGTTGAATAGATTTTTTTTAAAATTTTATCTTAGGTTTCTGTAATAAACTTGATCCGTACACACGAGTAAAATCGACATAATACAAATTGGATGCATTATTGACACGTCATTGCATAACGTCCGGTGGAACGTTGATTGCATTGTTATGCATGCTCCTCAATTTCAGACATTATCGTGTCTTCATCGCATATTGAGGAAAAATCCGTAAATACTGTTCTAGAATAATTCTCTGTAGGTAGGTAGATAGATACCTACCTTAATTATAAAAAAGAATACCTATCTTACGTATGACTCAGTATATAATTTGTATATTACCTATTTGATTAACTTTTTGTGATGAATGGACGGAATTTGGTTTATGATGTGAAAAAATTATGGCTTGCCTACCTTTACCTACCTACATATTTTATTTTAGCTTAGTTAATGACACATTATATTATTTCTGTCACTGATAAACTAAAGAAGAAAAAAAGAGATAGACTAAGACTTAATGCTGGAATTACAATTAAAATGCGTATCTTAACTGGCTGTTTGTGATGCCAATTAAATTTATAATCGGAATGTATAATTATTTTTCAGCCAAGAATCGAACCAACTATTGTATTTTTCCCTAGCATGTATTGTATTAAAATTTATTTATTAATAGAATCATTTTTTGAATACTTGTAAAATTAATTTAAATTCGTACATGCAAATAAAATTTGCACGTTTCCGTATATTTAAGTTATTGTCTATCCGTGGGCCGCGGACCACAAAAGGATGGTCGCACACACGTGTGAACACATTAGTTCACAGCCACTACTTATTATCAGTGACCGGTGTGAAGTTAGCGGCCAAACTTAGCAGCCGCCAATAACCCGACCAAATTGAGAAGTCACTTTTTTCTTTTAAACAAATTGACTCAGAAAACCGCTAAAACAGCTACGGACGCCTAGGTTCACAAACAAAACATGTCTAACATAATAACAAATCGACTACAAACATTCATTTAGTTCGGCCGCGGTACTCAGGAGTCAAATCACTTTTGGGCACAAAAGCTAAGATCTCGTAATGAGACTGGGCCAGCAAGGAGGTTTCGAAATATAGTTTGTATTGCTGGATACACCTGCTACATAGCTGCAGTGAGCAAAAGGTATCACCCGTTGTTTAACGGGGTGAAACGGGGTGAACAAGTCATGTTCATGGCGATTTTCAGAAAACTAGCAATTTTCACACATTTTCGACCAGAAAGACGGCAAGCAAGGGGTTTTGGACGTCAGAATTATTTAACCAGTCCTTTATGCAATATCAAGACATAAGTTGTCAGTTGGCACTCAATCTTTTAGACTATGCAAATCTAGTTCAAATAAAAAAAAACAAGATTTGGCTGCTGACTTCCCACCGGTGCAGAACGGCAAGCAAGGAGGTTTCGGACCATAATTTGTATTGCTGAATAGACCTGCTACATGGCCGCAGTGAGCAAGTAGTGGCACCCGATCTTTTAGACTATGCAAATCAAGTTCAAACAAAAAATTCAAAATTTTCTTCTAAATATGTATTCTTGCTTGAAACACGCCATGTAGAACGGCAAGCAAGGAGGTTCCGAACCATGGCTTGTATTGCTGAATACACCTGCTACATGGCCGCAGTGAGCAAGTAGTGGCACCCGATCTTTTAGACTATGCAAATAGAGTCCAAATAAAAAATTCATGATTTTCTTCAAAATATTCATTCTTGCGTGAAAAGCGCCATGTAGAACGGCAAGCAAGGGAGTTTCGAACCATGGCTTGTATTGCTGAATACACCTGCTACATGGTCGCAGTGAGCAAGAAGTGGCACCTGATCTTTTAGACTATGCAAATCAAGTCCATAAAAAATTCAAGATTTTCATCGAAATATTCATTCTTGCTTGAAACACGCCATGTAGAACGGCAAGCAAGGAGGTACCGAACCATGGCTTGTATTGCTGAATACACCCGCTATATGGCCGCAGTGAGCAAGTAGTGGCACCCGATCTTTTAGACCATGCAAATCAAGTCCAAACAAAAAAAAAATCAAAATTTTCTTCTAAATATTTATTCTTGCTTGAAACACGCCATGTAGAACGGCAAGCAAGGAGGTTTCGAGCCATGGCTTGCATTGCTGAATACACTTGCTACATGGCCACAGTGAGCAAGTAGTGGCACCCGATCTTTAAGACTATGCAAATCAAGTCCAAATAAAAGACTCAAGATTTTCCTCAATATATTCATTCTTGCTTGAAAAGCGCCAAGTAGAACGGCAAGCAAGGAGGTTTCGAACCATGGTTTGTATTGCTGAATAGGCCTGCTACATCGCCGAAGTGAGCAAGTAGTGGCACCCGATCTTTAAGACTATGCAAATCGAGTCCAAATAAAAGACTCAAGATTTTCCACAATATATTCATTCTTGCTTGAAACACGACATGTAGAACGGCAAGCAAGGAGGTTTCGAACAATGGCTTGCATTGCTGAATACACCTGCTACATGGCCGCAGTGAGCAAGTAGTGGCACCCGATCTTTTAGACTATGCAAATCGAGTCCAAATAAAAAATTCATGATTTTCTTCAAAATATTCATTCTTGCTTGAAAAGCACCATGTAGAACGGCAAGCAAGGAGGTTTCGAACCATGGCTTGTATTGCTGAATACACCTGCTACATGGCCGCAGTGAGCAAGTAGTGGCACCCGATCTTTTAGACTATACAAATCTAGTCCAAGTAAAGTAAAACAAGATTTGGCTGCTGACTTCCCACCGGTGCAGAACGGCAAGCAAGGAGGTTTCGAACCATGGCTTGTATTGCTGAATACACCTGCTACATGGCCGCAGTGAGCAAGTAGTGGCACCCGATCTTTTAGACTATGCAAATCGAGTCCAAATAAAAAATTCATGATTTTCTTCAAAATATTCATTCTTGCTTGAAAAGCACCATATAGAACGGCAAGCAAGGAGGTTTCGAACCATGGCTTGTATTGCTGAATACACCTGCTACATGGCCACAGTGAGCAAGTAGTGGCACCCGATCTTTAAGACTATGCAAATCGAGTCCAAATAAAAAAATCAAGATTTTCTTCAAAATATTCATTCTTGCTTGAAAAGCGCCATGTAGAACGGCAAGCAAGGAGGTTTCGAACCATGGCTTGTATTGCTGAATACACCTGCTACTTGGCCGCAGTGAGCAAGTAGTGGCACCCGATCTTTAAGACTATGCAAATCGAGTCCAAATAAAAAAATCAAGATTTTCTTCAAAATATTCATTCTTGCTTGAAAAGCGCCATGTAGAACGGCAAGCAAGGAGGTTTCGAACCATGGTTTGTATTGCTGAATACACCTGCTACATGGCCGCAGTGAGCAAGTAGTGGCACCCGATCTCTTAGACTATGCAAATCTAGTCCAAGTAAAGAAAAACAAGATTTGGCTGCTGACTTCTCACCGGTGCAGAATGGCAAGCAAGGAGGTTTCGAACCATGGCTTGTTTTGCTGAATACACCTGCTACATAGCCGCAGTGAGAAAGTAGTGGCACCCGATCTTTTAGACTATGCAAATCAAGTCCAAATAAAAAATTCACGATTTTCTTCAAAATATTCATTCTTGCTTAAAAAGCACCATATAGAACGGCAAGCAAGGAGGTTTCGAACCATGGCTTGTATTGCTGAATACACCTGCTACTTGGCCGCAGTGAGCAAGCAGTGGCACCCGATCTCTTAGACTATGCAAATCTAGTCCAAGTAAAGAAAAACAAGATTTGGCTGCTGACTTCTCACCGGTGCAGAACGGCAAGCAAGGAGGTTTCGAACCATGGCTTGTATTGCTGAATACACCTGCTACTTGGCCGCAGTGAGCAAGTAGTGGCACCCGATCTTTTAGACTATGCAAATCGAGTACAAATAAAAAATTCATGATTTTCTTCAAAATATTCATTCTTGCTTGAAAAGCACCATGTAGAACGGCAAGCAAGGAGGTTTCGAACCATGGCTTGTATTGCTGAATATACCTGCTACTTGGCCGCAGTGAGCAAGCAGTGGTACCCGATCTCTTAGACTATGCAAATCTAGTCCAAGTAAAGAAAAACAAGATTTGGCTGCTGACTTCTCACCGGTGCAGAACGGCAAGCAAGGAGGTTTCGAACCATGGCTTGTTTTGCTGAATACACCTGCTACATAGCCGCAGTGAGAAAGTAGTGGCACCCGATCTTTTAGACTATGCAAATCGAGTCCAAATAAAAAATTCACGATTTTCTTCAAAATATTCATTCTTGCTTAAAAAGCACCATATAGAACGGCAAGCAAGGAGGTTTCGAACCATGGCTTGTATTGCTGAATACACCTGCTACTTGGCCGCAGTGAGCAAGCAGTGGCACCCGATCTCTTAGACTATGCAAATCTAGTCCAAGTAAAGAAAAACAAGATTTGGCTGCTGACTTCTCACCGGTGCAGAATGGCAAGCAAGGAGGTTTCGAACCATGGCTTGTTTTGCTGAATACACCTGCTACATAGCCGCAGTGAGAAAGTAGTGGCACCCGATCTTTTAGACTATGCAAATCAAGTCCAAATAAAAAATTCACGATTTTCTTCAAAATATTCATTCTTGCTTAAAAAGCACCATATAGAACGGCAAGCAAGGAGGTTTCGAACCATGGCTTGTATTGCTGAATACACCTGCTACTTGGCCGCAGTGAGCAAGCAGTGGCACCCGATCTCTTAGACTATGCAAATCTAGTCCAAGTAAAGAAAAACAAGATTTGGCTGCTGACTTCTCACCGGTGCAGAACGGCAAGCAAGGAGGTTTCGAACCATGGCTTGTATTGCTGAATACACCTGCTACTTGGCCGCAGTGAGCAAGTAGTGGCACCCGATCTTTTAGACTATGCAAATCGAGTCCAAATAAAAAATTCATGATTTTCTTCAAAATATTCATTCTTGCTTGAAAAGCACCATGTAGAACGGCAAGCAAGGAGGTTTCGAACCATGGCTTGTATTGCTGAATATACCTGCTACTTGGCCGCAGTGAGCAAGCAGTGGTACCCGATCTCTTAGACTATGCAAATCTAGTCCAAGTAAAGAAAAACAAGATTTGGCTGCTGACTTCTCACCGGTGCAGAACGGCAAGCAAGGAGGTTTTGAACCATGGCTTGTTTTGCTGAATACACCTGCTACATAGCCGCAGTGAGAAAGTAGTGGCACCCGATCTTTAAGACTATGCAAATCGAGTCCAAATAAGAGACTCTACATTTTCCTCAATATATTCATTCTTGCTTGAAAAGCGCCATGTAGAACGGCAAGCAAGGAGGTTTCGAACCATGGCTTGTATTGCTGAATACACCTGCTACTTGGCCGCAGTGAGCAAGTAGTGGCACCCGATCTTTTAGACTATGGAAATCGAGTCCAAATAAAAAATTCATGATTTTCTTCAAAATATTCATTCTTGCTTGAAAAGCACCATGTAGAACGGCAAGCAAGGAGGTTTCGAACCATGGCTTGTATTGCTGAATACACCTGCTACATGGCCACAGTGAGCAAGTAGTGGCACCCGATCTTTAAGACTATGCAAATCGAGTCCAAATAAAAATATCATGATTTTCTTCAAAATATTCATTCTTGCTTGAAAAGCGCCATGTAGAACGGCAAGCAAGGAGGTTTCGAATCATGGCTTGTATTGCTGAATACACCAGATACATGGCCGCAGTGAGCAAGTAGTGGCACCCGATCTTTTAGACTATACAAATCTAGTCCAAGTAAAGTAAAACAAGATTTGGCTGCTGACTTCCCACCGGTGCAGAACGGCAAGCAAGGAGGTTTCGAACCATGGCTTGTATTGCTGAATACACCTGCTACATGGCCGCAGTGAGCAAGTAGTGGCACCCGATCTTTTAGACTATGCAAATCGAGTCCAAATAAAAAATTCATGATTTTCTTCAAAATATTCATTCTTGCTTGAAAAGCACCATGTAGAACGGTAAGCAAGGAGGTTTCAATCCATGGCTTGTATTGCTGAATACACCTGCTACTTGGCCGCAGTGAGCAAGTAGTGGCACCCGATCTTTTAGACTATGCAAATCGAGTCCAAATAAAAAATTCATGATTTTCTTCAAAATATTCATTCTTGCTTGAAAAGCACCATGTAGAACGGCAAGCAAGGAGGTTTCGAACCATGGCTTGTATTGCTGAATATACCTGCTACTTGGCCGCAGTGAGCAAGCAGTGGTACCCGATCTCTTAGACTATGCAAATCTAGTCCAAGTAAAGAAAAACAAGATTTGGCTGCTGACTTCTCACCGGTGCAGAACGGCAAGCAAGGAGGTTTCGAACCATGGCTTGTTTTGCTGAATACACCTGCTACATAGCCGCAGTGAGAAAGTAGTGGCACCCGATCTTTTAGACTATGCAAATCGAGTCCAAATAAAAAATTCACGATTTTCTTCAAAATATTCATTCTTGCTTAAAAAGCACCATATAGAACGGCAAGCAAGGAGGTTTCGAACCATGGCTTGTATTGCTGAATACACCTGCTACTTGGCCGCAGTGAGCAAGCAGTGGCACCCGATCTCTTAGACTATGGAAATCGAGTCCAAATAAAAAATTCATGATTTTCTTCAAAATATTCATTCTTGCTTGAAAAGCACCATGTAGAACGGCAAGCAAGGAGGTTTCGAACCATGGCTTGTATTGCTGAATACACCTGCTACATGGCCACAGTGAGCAAGTAGTGGCACCCGATCTTTAAGACTATGCAAATCGAGTCCAAATAAAAATATCATGATTTTCTTCAAAATATTCATTCTTGCTTGAAAAGCGCCATGTAGAACGGCAAGCAAGGAGGTTTCGAATCATGGCTTGTATTGCTGAATACACCAGATACATGGCCGCAGTGAGCAAGTAGTGGCACCCGATCTTTTAGACTATACAAATCTAGTCCAAGTAAAGTAAAACAAGATTTGGCTGCTGACTTCCCACCGGTGCAGAACGGCAAGCAAGGAGGTTTCGAACCATGGCTTGTATTGCTGAATACACCTGCTACATGGCCGCAGTGAGCAAGTAGTGGCACCCGATCTTTTAGACTATGCAAATCGAGTCCAAATAAAAAATTCATGATTTTCTTCAAAATATTCATTCTTGCTTGAAAAGCACCATGTAGAACGGTAAGCAAGGAGGTTTCAATCCATGGCTTGTATTGCTGAATACACCTGCTACATGACCACAGTGAGCAAGTAGTGGCACCCGATCTTTAAGACTATGCAAATCGAGTCCAAATAAAAATATCATGATTTTCTTCAAAATATTCATTCTTGCTTGAAAAGCACCATGTAGAACGGCAAGCAAGGAGGTTTCGAACCATGGCTTGTATTGCTGAATACACCTGCTACATGGCCGCAGTGAGCAAGTAGTGGCACCCGATCTTTTAGACTATACAAATCTAGTCCAAGTAAAGTAAAACAAGATTTGGCTGCTGACTTCCCACCGGTGCAGAACGGCAAGCAAGGAGGTTTCGAACCATGGTTTGTATTGCTGAATAGACCTGCTACATGGCCGCAGTGAGCAAGTAGTGGCACCCGATCTTTTAGACTATGCAAATCGAGTCCAAATAAAAAATTCACGATTTTCTTCAAAATATTCATTCTTGCTTGAAAAGCACCATATAGAACGGCAAGCAAGGAGGTTTCGAACCATGGCTTGTATTGCTGAATACACCTGCTACATGGCCACAGTGAGCAAGTAGTGGCACCCGATCTTTAAGACTATGCAAATCGAGTCCAAATAAAAAAATCAAGATTTTCTTCAAAATATTCATTCTTGCTTGAAAAGCGCCATGTAGAACGGCAAGCAAGGAGGTTTCGAACCATGGCTTGTATTGCTGAATACACCTGCTACTTGGCCGCAGTGAGCAAGTAGTGGCACCCGATCTTTAAGACTATGCAAATCGAGTCCAAATAAAAAAATCAAGATTTTCTTCAAAATATTCATTCTTGCTTGAAAAGCGCCATGTAGAACGGCAAGCAAGGAGGTTTCGAACCATGGCTTGTATTGCTGAATACACCTGCTACTTGGCCGCAGTGAGCAAGCAGTGGCACCCGATCTCTTAGACTATGCAAATCTAGTCCAAGTAAAGAAAAACAAGATTTGGCTGCTGACTTCTCACCGGTGCAGAATGGCAAGCAAGGAGGTTTCGAACCATGGCTTGTTTTGCTGAATACACCTGCTACATAGCCGCAGTGAGAAAGTAGTGGCACCCGATCTTTTAGACTATGCAAATCAAGTCCAAATAAAAAATTCACGATTTTCTTCAAAATATTCATTCTTGCTTAAAAAGCACCATATAGAACGGCAAGCAAGGAGGTTTCGAACCATGGCTTGTATTGCTGAATACACCTGCTACTTGGCCGCAGTGAGCAAGCAGTGGCACCCGATCTCTTAGACTATGCAAATCTAGTCCAAGTAAAGAAAAACAAGATTTGGCTGCTGACTTCTCACCGGTGCAGAACGGCAAGCAAGGAGGTTTCGAACCATGGTTTGTATTGCTGAATAGACCTGCTACATGGCCGCAGTGAGCAAGTAGTGACACCCGATCTTTAAGACTATGCAAATCGAGTCCAAATAAAAGACTCAAGATTTTCCTCAATATATTCATTCTTGCTTGAAACACGCCATGTAGAACGGCAAGCAAGGAGGTTTTTATTTGGTTTCGATTTGCATAGTCTTAAAGATCGGGTGCCACTACTTGCTCACTGCGGCGATGTAGCAGGTCTATTCAGCAATACAAACCATGGTTCGAAACCTCCTTGCTTGCCGTTCTACATGGCGCTTTTCAAGCAAGAATGAATATATTGAGGAAAATGTAGAGTCTTTTATTTGGACTCGATTTGCATAGTCTTAAAGATCGGGTGCCATTACTTGCTCACTGCAGCCATGTAGCAGGTCTATTCAGCAATACAAGCCATGGTTCGGAACCTCCTTGCTTGCCGTTCTACATGGCGTTTTTCAAGCAAGAATAAATATTTAGAAGAAAATTTTGAATTTTTTGTTTGGACTAGATTTGCATAGTCTAAAAGATCGGGTGCCACTACTTGCTCTTTGCGGCGATGTAGCAGGTGTATTCAGCAATTCAAGCCATGGTTCGAAACCTCCTTGCTTGCCGTTCTACATGGCGCTTTTCAAGCAAGAATGAATATATTGAGGAAAATGTAGAGTCTTTTATTTGGACTCGATTTGCATAGTCTTAAAGATCGGGTGCCATTATTTGCTCACTGCAGCCATGTAGCAGGTCTATTCAGCAATACAAGCCATGGTTCGGAACCTCCTTGCTTGCCGTTCTACATGGCGTTTTTCAAGCAAGAATAAATATTTAGAAGAAAATTTTGAATTTTTTGTTTGGACTAGATTTGCATAGTCTAAAAGATCGGGTGCCACTACTTGCTCTTTGCGGCGATGTAGCAGGTGTATTCAGCAATTCAAGCCATGGTTCGAAACCTCCTTGCTTGCCGTTCTACATGGCGTGTTTCAAGCAAGAATGAATATTTAGATGAAAATCTTGATTTTTTTAAGGACTTGATTTGCATAGTCTAAAAGATCGGGTGGCACTTCTTGCTCACTGCGGCCATGTAGCAGGTGTATTCAGCAATACAAGCCATGGTTCGAAACTCCCTTGCTTGCCGTTCTACATGGCGCTTTTCAAGCAAGAATGAATATTTTGAAGAAAATCATGATTTTTTTATTTGGACTCGATTTGCATAGTCTAAAAGATCGGGTGCCACTACTTGCTCACTGCGGCCATGTAGCAGGTGTATTCAGCAATTCAAGCCATGGTTCGGAACCTCCTTGCTTGCCGTTCTACATGGCGTGTTTCAAGCAAGAATAAATATTTAGAAGAAAATTTTGAATTTTTTGTTTGAACTTGATTTGCATAGTCTAAAAGATCGGGTGCCACTACTTGCTCACTGCGGCCATGTAGCAGGTCTATTCAGCAATACAAATCATGGTTCGAAACCTCCTTGCTTGCCGTTCTGCACCGGTGGGAAGTCAGCAGCCAAATCTTGTTTTGTTTTATTTGAACTAGATTTGCATAGTCTAAAAGATTGAGTGCCAACTGACAACTTGTGTCTTGATATTGCATAAAGGATTGGTTAAATAATTCTGAAGTCCAAAACCCCTTGCTTGCCGTCTTTCTGGTTGAAAATGTGTGAAAATTGCTAGTTTTCTGAAAATCGCCATGAACATGACTTGTTCACCCCGTTTCACCCCGTTAAACAACGGGTGATACCTTTTGCTCACTGCAGCTATGTAGCAGGTGTATCCAGCAATACAAGCTATATTTCGAAACCTCCTTGCTGGCCCAGTCTCATTACGAGATCTTAGCTTTTGTGCCCAAAAGTGATTTGACTCCTGAGTACCGCGGCCGAACTAAATTAATGTTTGTAGTCGATTTGTTATTATGTTAGACATGTTTTGTTTGTGAACCTAGGCGTCCTTAGCTGTTTTAGCAGTTTTCTGAGTCAATTTGTTTAAAAGAAAAAAGTGACTTCTCAATTTGGTCGGGTTATTGGCGGCTGCTAAGTTTGGCCGCTAACTTCACACCGGTTTATCAGTGCGGCACACACAGTAAAAGTTATGACAACAATATTATGCGTTATAAAACACGGCGAGTGAACGAAAAGTCGCTTCAGTGTGCCCGAGTACAGCGCAAGGTCAAGAACATATGGGCTCTTTTCATAACAGTTGATCGCTGGCCCGAAACGAGATGTGACATAGCCAATAAACAATACAATAAAAAAAAGAAATCAATACTGGCAACTCTATTTAAAAACATAACAATTTAAGAAACATTTACGCGCGCACGTGCCAATTTTGTGCGTGTTCCAAATTTAAACGTAAGCTCTCGTGCGGTTGTTTCGTACCGCGCAAAAACAAAGCAGTGACTGTGTGAAATTTTGAGAAAAATAAACTCTTTGTGTGACTATATTAAAATTTTGTGATTATTTTATAATTTCTTTGTAGTTATTTTGTTAAGAAAAATTACAAATTGTGCTATTAATAAAATAAGTGATTTAACAGGATAAAATCTTATTCGCGTAAGTATAATAAAATATTGACTCGTGATCGATTAAATATATTCAATCCATCTTTAACTATTACTCAGTACTGTCAGTACTCATCCCGGCTAGAGAGTGACCTTTAGAAATAAGAGTCCGGAAGGGATTTAGTGCATACTTAAATAATAAATTTTCCTAAGACAAATAGGTAGTAGCAAAAATTAAAATAATATTTTATACCGTTTTCTCAACAACAAAATCAATTATTTTATAAAAAAGTAATTAAAAATAATTTCGTCTAGAACTATCGGTAACGCACAATGTATGGATATTACCACCATTAAAATAATTTACACATCTACGTACTAGGGTTACCACTTTTTTTAAAGAAAAAAATGGCTAAAATCATCGAAATAATATTACTACGTATAGAAATGACAGCGCCTTCAAATTTTGGCGCCGCGTTCGGCCGTGAGGGGCGTGCCCCTCCCTGGCCCCGCCCCCAACCGAGTCATAGAATATGACATTACTACGCAGGGGCGACACTTTGTTTATATTCTGCCTATTGGACATATTGATTATTTTATTTTATTACAATATTTTATTTTACTTAATAGAATAAACTTAATAGAAAATAGGTACAATATTAGCTTTATAGGTAGGAAGCTACATTAAATTTTTGTTCTTAACTAAATATTAGTCAAAAATAAACTGAGATTAAATCAAAACTAACTTTATAATGAAATTTTATTTGTTCGAAATTTAAAATGCTGTTTCGTTTTCCTTCTTTTTATTTTTTAGAAACTATTTTTTTTACTTAGTTAGTAACTTTATCCACATTTACATATTTTATACCTACTATATAAAAATATTTTGTAAATATAGTTGAAAAAATCTAATTATAATAATTACGACAACAAAGTAACGCGTTATACGTGCCCATGAAATTTGAGGGTTGCCCTCGATTTTCCTGGAATTCCCATCATCAGATCCTGAATTGGTGACAACTTGGGAGTATGCACTTATGAATAAAAAAAGAATTTTGAAAATCGGTCCACAATTGGAGTAATCGGCGGACCTCCAAAAAAAAACAATGAAACATAGAACCTCCTTTTTTGAAGTCGGTTAAAAAAAAAGCAAAAAATTTTTCAAAAATAAGTACCTAAATTATATTATAAAATTGACTCACGCTTAGTACCTACGTATCCCATCTGTACGATTACTTTTTGATAATCTATGATTTTCACATAGAAATGGCGGATGCAATCATGATGCAATAGAAAATAATGAAAAAAAAATGTTTTGGTTGGTTTTACTTAATTTTTTGTATACTTACCGATGATAAGTGACGCCGCTATCTTTCTTTCTTACTGTTGAACGGTTTTTGCAAGATTTTATTGAACATGACGGCATTTTTTAATTATTTTTTTTAACATAAATCAGAGGACCAATCACGATGAGCGTCGGCAAGTTTCTAAACGAGTCATAAACGAGTTGATGTCTATTGGCCTCAACGTATGGGGACAAAAATTTTGTTCGCGGTGTCATTTCTATACGTAGTAATATTATTTCGATGGCTAAAATAGTTTTCGAAATTTCGAAAAAAAAAAAACTTGAAATTTTTAGTACATAGGTACGTACTTTTATAGACTTCTTAATTTTTTTAATTAATATTTCAAAAAAAATAACCCAATGAAAAAAATTGTATTTTCCATACATTTTAACGTATAACACTAACTGGGAAGCAAACATAATACCGCAATTAATGGTTAGAAAGGGATTTTTAACAAAATTTAATTTAATCATTATCATGTAATCTGTATATGTATAGTACAACATATTGAAATAATAGTACGATACTAAATAATACTGCATAAGTGGCAGTCCTAATACGAACCTACCACAAATAGCAACTGTTCAAATAATTTGTTTAATTTCCAACCTGTTTATTTTATTATTCATTTTAAATTGTATTACTCATTCATAAATCATAAAGAACCATACGTATAAAGATCGGGTTTCAACTCTTGTGTTATCAACTCCTTATTAGGTAGGTACTTTCTTTTTAAGAGTGTCAACAAACATCTTCTTTCTCCTTCTGTTTATAAGAGACAAGTCCGGTGATCGATGTGGCTAGAAGTACCAGGGGTGGCGGGCTCGAACTACGTAAAAAAGAAACAATTTGTGTGACATGAAAAATATGACAAAAGTTTCTAGTTTGGCAAACAAAAACCTATCAAATTGTTGCAGAAATCGTTTAACATTTTTATATTAATTTCACAAGTACGTTAGGTATGTAAAACGAAGTTGGTAAGATATACTATTAAAGTTTATCAAAAAATCTTCGTTATCTTATATGATAGTGAGATGAGAAAGTATATTTCTTAGTGTTAATTTTACTTGTGTAGTGTGTGGACAAATTGTTATGCGCGTACGCACATAATTCTCTTGATTGACGAGTGTCATCTATAACAAACTATTATAATTCAATATTTCCTTGAGATCTCTATTTGGAATCTCGGTGGAAAGTAAAGACGCTACTAACTTCTCAGCTAGCCTTAATCGAAACATTTATAATTGCATATTATTTTTTATTCACATGGGAGAGAATAATTAGTAATAAATAAAATTTATTCTTTACAATATTCCTACTTATCATGTAGAATTGTGAGTTGTGACGAAATGTACATATTTGCTAAGTGATAATAAAAATAGTCTTAATGTGTCTCAAGTGAAGTGTTTCGATGTCTTCGATAGATGTGTTTTCCGACGAGTGAGTAGTGATAGATTTATCTATAATTTTTTTATATCCGGCTTGTTTTGAAAAAGCATTTTCATATTCCCAGAATAGAGAAAACCTAACTTTGAAATTAATTTTGTATACTCACAATAATATTAGCGAAACGATTTCGAAAAACCCTTTCTTATCGGATGCCTACGTCATACAAAGAATATAAGTGTCAAGTCTCTAAAGATCCGTCAGTCGGTCATTCAGAAAAAGCATTTTATATGTGTAGTTTATAGATATATATAATATTTCGGAACATATAACAAACTGTCGTATTTTGATAACAGTAATTTATTTATTATATAGGACACTAGCGGACCGCCGCCGCCCCAGCTTCGCGCGGGTTATACCAAATACTATAGACGAGTAATACGCACAGCTTCGGAAGAATTCGGGCAAGACGCGACACTAGCGCCCCTACGGCATGAGGGCGGCATGAGGTGAACGATTTCAAAACTTTTGTATGCAAAATGTTATAGCGCCCCTAGCGGCATGAGGTGAACTGTGCGTTTTGTATGCAAAATGTTATAGCGCCCCTAGCGGGATGAGGTGAACGGAGGTTGCCAAGTCATTGTATGAGAAACGTCAAGAGCTGTGCGTATACGCACCAAATACTATATACGAGTAATATATTACTCGTCTATAGTATTTGGTTATACTAAGGATCCCTTTAAGGATTTTTTGAAAATATAATATAGCCTATGTTACCCGAAGGGGGTACCTTCCCAACGGTGAAAGAATTCTTGAAATCGGTCCAGTAGTTTTTGAGATTATTCGTTTCAAACCATACACAGACACACAAAAGTACAAATCTTTCCTCTTTATAATATTAGTATAGATTTACAAGAAATTACGAGGAAAGTCATACACAAAAATACTATTACGGTATTCAATTTGAATTTCTCGGTAAGTGCATTCAATACTGCGTATACAAGTGCATGAAATAATATCGATAATACTTTTTTAATCTAATAAACAGGATTGCACACCGATACGCGGATACTTTAATGGAACAATAGCATTTGTTCCACGCACGACACGTGTTTTGTAATCAAAATGTATGTGACGCGACTCTGGGTTCGAGGCTCGGTAAATAGAATGATAACACATAGTCAGCATACGTGCGTATGTATGGTTATTAACCCATTCACTGACGACGACTCTATGAAACAAAAAGTTATGGAGAGATAGAGCATTTTAGATAGACATGGGCTGGCTTGCTGGACGGGGAAGTATCACCCTCTCATAGAATACCGGCCGTGAAGCAGCCATTTCCTTTGGCGTGTGAGATAGATATGTCATCGGAAGTTCAACTTGCATTCTATCTCTTTTCTTCCTATTCCCATCTTCGTTGTAATGGACAACGCATTGATGGCGCCCCTGATGTTACTATTCCATAGGTAGCGGTGATCACTTTCCATCAGGTCAAAAAACATTACTCGCAAGTCGTTATCAATTTTTATTAAATTACTAGCTGCCCGGCCCGGCTTCGCCCGGGTACTGTTTCGTTTTTTTTTCAATCTTTCTGAGAGATTTTCTTAATATTTTTTTCCGTAAGAACCTTGTACAGAGTATTAGAAAACTACAAAAAAAAAACCAGCCAAATCGGTCAAGCCGTTTTCATGTTATGTCGTGACAACGGAAAACGGGTTTCATTTTTATATATATAGATTAAGCCTAATTGATGTTTTCGCCTTTCGGCACCTCGAAAAGGTACCTTTGCCCGCCTATTGACGTCTTCGGCACCTCGAAGTGGTACCTTTGCCCGCCTATCGTCTTCGGCACCATGAAAAGGTATCTATTCCCACGGCCTTTTTGGCATAAAAGTTTAAATTACGACATGGGCAGTTTCTTATAAAAAAAATGTGTTATTTAGCTTTAATAAATAAATGTAATAGCCCAGCCAAAGACATTCCTCGGCATGTTACTTGAAAAAATTCACTCGACATACAATGGGTTGAAACATAATGATGAAATTAAATAGTAAATAATGATGGATGGAAAAATGTAGCACAATAAGATAAGAGTGTAAGCCATGTGCAGCTGGAGAATAACAAATACTGTTTCATTATTTCCATTTAACATTAGTAAATATGACTACAAGGTAAAGGTCAAGCTATGAATAAACGGTTTCTTTTGCATTTTGATTCATTTTCAAAAGAAAACCTTAATTAAATAAGTCGATTTACTAATTAGTACGTGAATACAAGTTTTTAAAAAAATAACAATGACATGACAATATAACTGTTACTGAAAGTAGGTAATAAAAAACTAAATTTGTGTGTTTTTATCGGCGAAAGTAAAGATCAAATCGGTCACCAAAGATATTTAATCGTTGAGCTACTTTTCTTAGTTTATTTCGATACCAGACATATTATCATTGTCAGACCAGATTTAACTTTCAGTTTGTTATTTAAAAATGTTTACAGCTTCATTCATAACCACATAATAAAGGTAACGGAATTTTAATTGATTTATCAATAAAATATATTTATAATAATAATAATATCAAAATTGACTAGTTGAATTAGAAATCATTGAAAAGATATAAAATTTCTATTTTTGGTAATATCTAAAATCATTATTATACATATTTTGGAAAACGAGACTTAACCTAAGAACGGTCTCTCCAAGGTTTCTATTCTGCTATGTCTGATGGCAGTAATTCCTCGTCAAAATCGTCTAATTACTTCGGTTAAAAAATAAATACGGACCTCGCTAATTCCAATCGATTAAAAAACGATTATACCGTTAAGAACAAGTTTATAATGTATGTTTTGTATTACAGGAGCGCACGCGGCGCGCGGCGGGCGGGCGCGGGCGGCGCGGCTCGTTGGGGCGAGCGGCGCGCACGCACCATGTTGGCCAGCATCAAGGGATTCTGGAAGGTGTGCCGGTATGGAGACCTTTACATGGTAAATATTTTCATATTTATTTAGCTTTTGAGTCATAATTTCGCTTAGCGAAACGCCAACTACGAAAATACAGACCTAAGCCCTCTTACACATCCATTTACAACTCAGCCGTCTAGCTGTACCTACTGCGAGTCGTGCTACAGAGATTTTAAGATTAAATTCGGTCTAGCGAGTCACTTTAGGGCTCACGCTAAAAATATGAACTAACAGTTTGTCCATGGGTCCTCGAAATCGATGAAGAAGTAATTTAACCTGTTCTGTGAATCGTCCTGAATTCGAGCCGTGATTTCCATATCCACTACATATCCCACAAACTTGAAATAGATTGAAATCATCTGAAAAAGTGCTATCATAGTATGCATAGATACGCATTTCGCACGCTACGCCTACATATCATACTTTACCATAAAAATCTCCCATTATAATATTAATTTGACAGTTTTATTAGTCTTTAATGTGCTAAAAACAAAAATATGCGTTGACATTGTGCAAAAAATTGAGAAATTGCGAAATTAAGATCAACCTGTACCATAAACAAGGCAATGTTTACACTCGTTTCCGTGGGCGGGTGTCGGATCGCTTCTTCCCTTTTGAGTCGCGAAATTGCATAACAAAACCAAATAATTCGCGATTAAATGGTGATTTTATTGATGTTTCATTGACAGATTCTTGACCTAGCTTTACTACGCCTATTGTTATGCAAATCTTATGTAAATCAGGCTTTAGTATTATCACGTGTATTTATTACATTAGTGTAACATTGCAACTTCGTTGGGTCGTGTGCTTATATTCCGTTACCACGTGGGAATTTCATTTAATTGAATTTCAAGACAAAAATTGCCTTTCCTTTCTACATAACATTATAAAGGGAGTCTTTATGAATTGAAAAATAAAGCTTTTTAGATCCAAGGGATTGGGCGTTGATCACTCACCTCAAATATATAAGTAAATATACTTTATCTATTGTACCTGGATAATTATGGCGCAGGAGGAGGTTAGCGTACAAAAAGAGAGGCCTATGATCAGCAGTGGTCAGGAACGGGCTGAGATGATGATAATGACTATTCTAAATTTAGTTGCAATGTGTGGTCTGACAGTATTGCAGCGATTGCTTCGCTGCAGTAGTTCTGCTTTGAAAATTTTAAAATAATCACCCCGAAAATAACGCAATATGTATTTTAATGTAATTGTCAATTATACGAACAAAAATTCAAAAAAATGTGGATAATTTTTAATGAGGAGAGAAGATCTCATATATCCGCATAAAGCTCACATTATGTCTAGAGTGTTCTAGCTATGTGTTAAACTTGGACATAAACGGTGCACTAAATGTCAAGCGGCCGTTTCCGCTTCCGTCCGTGGATTAACATGTAATAAATTACCTTCGCTTATATACAATCACTATTCAATGTTTTTAAATAAAATAAATAAAAACTACACACTTACAGCGCCATCGGGTCCTGTTTTTTTTTTTTTAAGTCAGGAAAATGCATTACTGCACGTCCCGCACCTGGGGAAGCGACGGGGGTCTGTTGGGCTCCCCCTTTATATGCCACTTGGGTATACCGACTAAAAACCTGACTGACTGCCCCTCGTCTGCCTATATTGGCGAGGCTGCGGGTACTAAGTGACATCCGCTCGCCACCTGGTCCCAAAGTGAGCTAGGCTGAACCTGCTTTCAAAAGCTTTGCTTACTTTGGGACTAGATGACATTGTGGCAGTTGTCCAGAAATAATTATGATTTATTTAACAGCTAGTTTCTGAATCGTATTTAAATTTCCACTCTAGCGGACAGCGGCTTCGAACGGGTTTAACTAAGGATCCCTAACTTTTTTGAAAATATAATACATACTATGTTACCCGGGGATAATGTACCTTCCCAACGGTGTAAGAATTCTTGAAATCGGACCAGTACTTTTTGAGTTAATTCGATACAAACAATAATACAAATCTTTATAATAATGTTTGCATGTATAAATTTCTATTATAAGTGTTGTGTACAATTGTTTGGGATTCCAGAATTATATTTATGTTAATGTTATATTATGTAAAACAATTGTATGTTCTGTTATCTGTAATTGTACCTAATAATAAAAATAAAATAAAATATTAGTATGATTAAGTTTCAAGCTATCTCTTTTTTCTTCTTTAGTTTGAAAGTGACAGCTATAACTTAATCTGTCGTTAACTTTACGACGCATTTACGATATCTTCACATTGCATGATTGATCAAAGTATTGTACCTCATAGATGAAAAGCTAAAATGCCAAATGTATGATGATACAGTCAAATCGCTGTAGCGTGCAGTTGAGTGGAATCCACGGCATTGAACTTGAACCTGGGACCGTTCAATGTCGCTCTTTGTTACATAATAACTATTGTGCAGTAATGGGTGCTGTTGTTTGAGGTCGTCCGAAATCTGTATAACTGTATTATATTTTCTTTAATAATAAATGCGCTATCTGCTGTGTTCCTACGGCAAGTAAGGTCTCCAGAGCTCCACTTGGGGGGGTTGGGAGGGTTGGCAACGCGTGAGTGATACCCCCGGTATTGCAAGCGTCTATGCGCTACGGTGACAGCTTACCATCAGGCCGACCATATGCTTGTTTGCCACCTTTGTGGTATAAAAAAACTAAAAAGCATACACCAAAATTTTTATTAATCGTTTTTAAGACACTCCAAATTTGTAGCTCTTATTGTTTGACTAATATAATATTAGGTTCTATGAAATGTTTGTTCTGTACGGAGATCCGCGCATGGCGCTGAAGGTACGGGTCATTACCGACTGTCTACGGGCTGTCAGGTGCCGGAATGAAATCCACAACCCGCTTGCAACAAGGTCTTACCGTAATTTACGCCGACATTAATAAATGGAAATTGCTTGCTAGATAAAAATGTTATCGCATGTAAACAATGCCCATACAGTTCGTGACATAATGCCAGGTTAACCGGGCGAGGGATCTATGTTTATGGGGTCATCTCGATACCGGCGGTATGTTCAATGTCAGTGCACAATAACACGAGTTAAACACACGATCGACCTCTTAAAAGAACATTCTAGGCGCCACCCATATGCCCATTATTTACTATACTAACTAGCACATAGGTTTCATAATAAGTATCAACAGCCTCAGTTTCCTACTAATAGCATTAATATAGCATTTATTTAGGAAACCAAACCGAATTTTCATCTATGCATATAAATTTTTTTGCCCTGACTGCACTCATTCAGGGCAAAACAGGGATCAACTCACACCCTAAACCGCTGATTGTAGCGACCAGTAGCTCGAAGAATGTATTCCTTGTATGATGTAGGTAGTCGATATGAAAGGATATACCGAAATTCCCACGGGAAAACGCGATACACGCAGTTGCGCTTGTCAATTCTATTTTACCGCGCGGATGTGCCCCATAGCCCCAATATGTCGACTTGCGTGTAGAAAGTTCTAGTTTTCTTCTAATTTCGAAATTCCCATGGGTAACTACAGGTAACGTCTTGGACATTTACTACTCAAATTTAAAGCATTTTTTTTCCGTAATAATTAATATTTTTAACAGCTCATGTTTATGATGTAACATTAGGTCGACGACCAGCCTTCACAAATGTTAAGGTTAAATATACGTGAATTTGTGGTAGGTAAACTGTGTTATTTTCAGTAATTTATTATAAATAACCTTATTATGAATGTAAAAATAGCATGTTATTTAGGTGTATTAGTATGTTGAAATTATATCGAGTTATAAATGAGCAACTCAATCTTATTTTGACGACGAAACGAAGTTTATATTTGTAAAAACATTCATATTTAAGGTAGAGCATTTTATGGGCTAGCTCCACCGGGGAAGTGAGTTTAGACGGCAGATTTGAACTAAGAAGAACTGGTAAGAAACTTAGTACTCTTCTTTAAAAATTGTAAGCATGTTTTTATTATCTTCTAAATTTTGCGCTCTTGTCGGTGTTGCAACCTCCTTTCACATCTATCTTATGCCAGCTCTTTCAGCTCTATATAAGACATGACGCATGCCTTTTCCAACACTTGATCCATGTAAGTTCTTCCCTCCTCTTCCTCGTCCTCTACTGTCTTCTGTCCTTCTAAGACGTTTCTGAGAAAGTCGTCGTGTCTAAGATGACCTACCAGATTCGTTCGCCTTTCTTAGTTTCAAGTTTCTTACATGATTGACATGTCAATTGCTAGGTATTCAGAGTTTTAAAAACATACTTCATACACGAGTTTCAAACAACATTGTTAGGTTGTATAATTACATTAATTTACGTCAATATCACTGTAAAATAAATAACAGTTCCTGAATAACACAAAGAGTACAAAAGTTCTTCACATAATGTTAAATATAATAGAATTCTAGATATGAATGTCATTTGTATGTACTATCGATACATACATGACCTTACATTCACTCATATGTTACATTGAGATGTGATAATACAAGATAATCTATTAGGAGTAGGTAATTAGAACAGCTTATTATGAAAAAAAATGTTTTATTGTTTGAATTTTACTCTTTAAAATCGCGATCCAATTAAAATCCTTCGTCAGGGCTTCTTCTTAGAATTTTGTTATTTTATAAAAAGGATAAGCTAATAGGACAAAATGTCCTAATAGCTTACCCTATCTGTCAGATGTGGAACATCAATGAAAAATGTTGTAAAAACGCAGACGAATTGCGGGTCATCTATGTAGTACATAAAGAAACTTAGTTTATTTCACAGATAGGCAAATTGGTAAACATAAACATGTATCAACATTCATATCTCTGAAGTGACATAGGGAAAAGACTTGCATAGAAAACCCTACTTTTTTCACGTTACATAATAATTGTCGATGCCATTAACAACAATTTATGACTAATTGCGCTTAGTGTGTTATTATAATGATTGCTATTTACCGACATGAAGTCACATCGAATAAATGGAGACTTGTCGAGTTTCGTTCCGGTGTTTACACCCAAATGTTTGAATCAGTCCACTAACAAAAGAAGTTGGCTACATCTTGTAGGTATTAAATCCCAAAGAGGATAATCAAATGAAAAGTGACAAGAATTTTGGAGAACTAGAAGTAGAAATGTAAAACTAAAGCCGCAGCTGCGAAAACTCATTATGTATATTATATTCCGTTTCAATAAACTTGACACAAAATCTCCAAATAATCGTCTTGATTTAAAATTATGAATCGATCACAAATTACTTTATTTTGATAAAGCACACAACATTAAGAAACACATAAACAAACTACTTAGTTCAAAACTTCAAACACCATCATTGAATTTCACTGGAAATCTTGTGCCAAACATTAGATAGTAGACCGGTGTGAAGTTAGCGGCCAAACTTAGCAGCCGCCAATAACCCGACCAAATTGAGAAGTCACTTTTTTCTTTTAAACAAATTGACTCAGAAAACCGCTAAAACAGCTACGGACGCCTAGGTTCACAAACAAAACATGTCTAACATAATAACAAATCGACTACAAACATTAATTTAGTTCGGCCGCGGTACTCAGGAGTCAAATCACTTTTGGGCACAAAAGCTAAGATCCGTAATGAGACTGGGCCAGCAAGGAGGTTTCGAAATATAGCTTGTATTGCTGGATACACCTGCTACATAGCTGCAGTGAGCAAAAGGTATCACCCGTTGTTTAACGGGGTGAAACGGGGTGAACAAGTCATGTTCATGGCGATTTTCAGAAAACTAGCAATTTTTACACATTTTCAACCAGAAAGACGGCAAGCAAGGGGTTTTGGACTTCAGAATTATTTAACCAGTCCTTTATGCAATATCAAGACACAAGTTGTCAGTTGGCACTCAATCTTTTAGACTATGCAAATCTAGTTCAAATAAAAAAAAAAA